>CM032795.1:22278794-22333794 GCA_019155185.1 Beaufortia kweichowensis
TGAAGCATTAATCTGTCATCAGTGAATAAATCTCACTCCATCTGCTTCTTCCAAGTGTTTAACTGAAAGTTTCTCAGAGAATTAAAAGTTCCTGCATCATGATGTCGTGTCTATCAAACACTGATAGCAGCGGCAGTTTGACACGCATGAAGATTTTAATGAAACAGCATCAGTAGGAAGCAGTTTAGTAGCGGTGGGACTCTGTGTGCGGGTTTAATCACTGTTTACACAATGAGTCAAACACTACAGATGATGCCCGCAGAGACACATCACCCGGCAAACACACGCTCATACTATAGTAAAGCTTTAACGTGGGCTTTATGAGAAACTCCCTCAATGCCTTTAAAGCACAAACACAATGAACATATTCTCTTGACAAGAGCCCCGTTGCTGTCAGTGCTTAACAAAGACTAATAGAGTTAAAGATTACAGACTCGATTAAAGTGAATTACCATCCTGACAGGCGCACAATAGCGGCTCTTGACACGTGCTCTCGTCCTGCCGTGTTAACTCAATCCATCCCTTGATAATTACCTGAGAGAGAAGAAGAGAAATCAAAACTGTTAAAGAAATCAGATGAAATTGCTGCAGTTGTGAGTGAGTCACATTGAAACTTTGTGAGTCTCTTTAGATCTGCAGCAACATTTTATCTCATCACAGATGTTCAGTGCAGAACAGAGAGAGACTGAAGTATTATTATTATAATAAACACTGAGAAGCTCTCTCTCTCTCTCTCTCTCTCTCTCTCTCTCCTCTCTGTCTCTCTCTCTCTCTCTCTCTCTCTCTCTCTCTCTCTCTCTCTCTCTCTCCTCTCTCTCTCTCTCTCTCTCTCTCTCTCTCTGTGTCTCTCTCTCTCTCTGTCCTCTATCTCTCTCTGCCATATGCATATATCTCCATATATATCTGTGTCTGTGTAAATCACACCTAAATGATATTAATATTATATATAAATGTATAAATGATATGTATATGTATAGAAATGCCATATTTTTTGTAGAGTGTTAGTTTTAGGAAGACGTTGGCTTTAAAAGACATTATGATGATGAAAAGAGCCCATAAAACATGGAAACTGTGTTTTATTTGCTTTGACATTCATACCTCCAGAGTATTTACATACAACACAATTGCTATAGAATTTTCTCTCTGTCTGGTGCTGCAGACAGATCTGTAAACAGGCTATCACTCAATAATTCATGTGCTGTAATAGAAAATGTGCTGTTGGCTATTTGTATTTAAACAGGCTTGAGTGCAGATGGAAAAATAATACAAACCTGATTCACAGTTTCACCTTTAGTGTGCACATTTCCATTTACACTTTTATTCTTGTTCTGTATTCATCCATCATTACAGTAACAACTTGTCTCTGTGTGTGTGTGTGTGTGTGTGCACCTGGTAATTAACACGTTGTGGGGACCAAATGTCCCTACAAAGATAGAAATACCAGTAAATTTCCCCATGAGAAAACAAGGTTATAAATAAAACACAATAATATTTTTTGTAATTCTAAAATAGCAGAAAGTTTTCTGTGATGGTTTGGGGAAGAGGATAGAATATACAGTTTGTACAGTATAAAAGTCATTACGTCTATGGAATGTCCTCACAAAAAATGAAAACCAAACATGTGTGTGTGTGTGTGTGTGTGTGTGTGTGTGTGTGTGTGTGTGCGTGCGTGTGTGTGTGTGTGTGTGTGTGTGTGTGTGTGTGTGTGCGTGACCCTTGACCTCGATCAGGATGAGCTGATGGTGAGACATGTGAAGTTTCATCAGCAGCACTGAATGTACTTTCTTCTCCTGTATTGGTTTCCTTTTCAATATCGTGTTTAAATCTAAAAAATGTCACATTATGGCAGTAAAACACACTGACATTCAGTAAAAGCAGAAAACTAGCACGGCTATGAAAACACGGAGTCAACATGAGGCTCTTTAGCAGATAAAGCAGCAGGTATTCTCAGAACAGCCCTTTAGCTGCAGGCACAGAGACTTTATGGGTCAGTAAAGATTGTTCAGTGTTCTGCTGTCATGAGCTGTTGAGAACGACACAGTCAAACCTTCTCCATCCTCTCCAGAGACGACTGAAACACTTCAAACAAATAAAAACGTTCCCTTCAGAGCTGAGCGTGTATAGATGTATGACCGTATGTGTGTTTCTGTTCACTGTTGTGTTATTGTAAATGAATGGACACGTGTGTTCACAGCACTGATGTGTTGTGTAGATCCTCATGTGAATGGATGTGTGTGTGTGTGTGTGTGTCAAACGGCTGTGAATTATTCATCAGATCTGTATCTGAGCGTCAGACGTGTGCTGTGACCTACAGCAGCTCTGTGTTTGTGTCATAATCATTATTAAATATATCTGCTACTGAAATAACACACAATCTGATGCAGGAGAATAATGAGAGACGCACAGCAGTCACTTTAACAGCTGTTTTATTTTTAGACTGTGAGAAAAACATCCTTAAAACCAAAAGAGAAAAATCATGAAAAGCTGAAGCAGCTCTGACTTACATTATTCTAGTTTAATGGAAACTCTTCAGGGTCATTTTTGTGTTTTGGAGTTTTACTTAAAGTGCTATATGAACATTTCTTAAATGTTGTTTATTTAATTCCTGCTACAGTATTTAGAGTTGAGTGAATAGAGAGTAAATCCATCTGTTTTAGGGTTAGTGTCACGGCCGAACACCAAACCACACGACTAACAATATCATAATCAATGTGTAGTATTAATGTTTCATGAGCTGCACGTCACACACGGATCCATTACCGCTGGGATTGTTTCAGAAAGAAATCATGTGAAATGGAAATAAATGTTTTTCTTTTTGTCGACCGTAATCAAATAGCCTGAGGTGTGACAAACCAGAAATTGCATTTCAAGAAAGTGCTGCTAAGCCATGCATAAAGACACCTAACGCTGAAGAAAGAGCAGGAAGAACCGTCTCCAACTCATTCCATCATTCATGACTCTTTTATATCTTGGTTTTTAACACAAATGAAGCTGCTTTTGGTTATTCACGGTTCAGTCGTGTGCATTGCAGCGTTTTATTGTGACAGGTGAAAGGTCTTTATGGCAGTAAGATGGAAATGAGCTTTTGTTCGTGAGCTGAATGAAACCTTCTGTCACGAGACATCAGTCAGAAACATTCAGATGATTTCATTCAGTATTATTATTCTGTCAATTAGAAATGAGGCGTCAGACTTTCCGTCTGACCGACAATGAGTCTCGTGTGTAGCAGTTGTGAAGGTGTGTGTCATTTTCAGACAAAATCTCTGTTTGTGAGAGAAAATGCTCTCGCTTTGTGTCTTTTTCACATGATATAACCGTCTCTGTGATTATATTCTATCCTCTGCTGGTCAGATGTTATTCTTACACATTAAAGTCATATCAGTCTATTTGTAAATGAAATGATTTTATATTAGAGACGGGCAGATTGAGCTGTTGTTTTCAAACCCAACAGTCCAGCTGACAGTATAAATGAATCCAGACATTAGAAAAATATCAGTCTATACACTAATAACTGATCGATTTTAAAAACAGCACTTTACCTGACTATAAAAAATCAAATGCTTGCGTGAGTATTTAAACCATGTGAACTATCAGTATGATGAAAAAGGTTAACATCTGCATGATATTGCCCATCTAAAGCAGTGTTTGCTGATAATAAGACAGAGATGAATATTCTTCAGTTAGATAAGATAGTTATTTCTCTATTCATTCAACATTTATATATAATGTTCACAATCTTTCTACATGTCTGGAGGAGTTCTGAAGCAGATACTGATGTTTTATAGGGTCTTTCATAGTCATAATGTCGTTTTTATACTGTATAAACTGTGTAATTCTCCCCTAAACCCTGAACCTCACACAAACCTTTCTGCATTTATCCATTTACAAGAGAAACATCATCTCCACATGATTAAACAGTAAGTGTTACAGAAGGAAAGGCATTTGACATTCATCATATGATGATTGATCATATCTGTCCTCCTGATGCTTTTCTGTTATCTAGAGGCAAAGACACACTTTGCTTTGAAATAGAAGAGCATTAGATTGAAAATGCTGTCCTGTCCAGAAACATCTTCTCTCGATTGATCTCTAATGACCTTTCTGCACCTCAGCAGCGTTATAAATGATGAAGCCACAGAAACACTGCTGAGAATGTGAAGAAAGAAAATATCTTCCATTTCATCCTGATGTTTCTGTGCCGACCTCACGTCAATGAGCAGCTCTGATCAAACACTTACATGAACTCATGTCTGTCACATTCACATGATGATTCATGTGTACACTGAAGATTAGAAAGAGAAATGGATAATAAACAGCTTTATTTTCTGAAAGAAATAACTTTAATATAATCTCTGTATTTTATGTTTATAGAGATAGAGATGATGAGACCCACAACCCCAGCTCACAGTCGTGTTTTGTCACATGAGATTGTGATTAAATAACAGCAGCTGGTGACAGAATAAAACAGATGTGATTCTCGGTCATGTTTTTTTCTAATCTGAAATCCTACTGAAAGCTTTAATGTTCTTATTCACTTCAGAGACTTGAGGAAACTTTGTGTGTTGAGCAGTAATGAAAGTGGCTGAAATCGTCCAGACAAACTGAGAAGTTTCAGACATGGTTTTGTATTATGTGAAAGCTCCCGTGTCTATATTAAGATCCTCTCTGATAGACCTTCACAGCTGGAGTTATTCTGATTTCTCACATGTGTTTTATTCAGTATAAAGGCTCAAGAGTGCACATGAAGTCAAAATTAACCCACTTTCCTTCTTGAATAGTAGAAGTAAAAATCACATTTTCTTTCTTCATAGAGAACTGTGTGCATGTGCCTCTATAAATCTAGAGAAACATGAAAGCATGACTCATTACTAGTAAAAGGTAAAAAGACTCATGATTTGTTTTAATCATGTTTAGTGTGTGCAGGATTTGATTGTGTGAGGGTTTCTACACATGTTTATGTGACACTGATTAAACATGATTAAAGTATCTGTATGTCCTGCAAAAATAGTTCATTTTTGACATATAACCATAACAGAACATTTACTCACGTCATAATGTTTGAATCATATTGTAATGATACAGAAGAGTGTATCTGTGTTCATATAAATGTAGAACTGACATCATGTGTGTGAGTTATACACTTCATGACTTCATCAGTTGATTGTATGTTAGAATAAACATCTCGTCGTGACTCGCAGGCGCTCGTCTCTCTTTAGAAGGCTCGTGTGTGTGTCGTACGCAGTGCATTCTGGGTAATTACAGCGTGCGTCTTCATGCATCGTTCATCTCATTTCAGCTGGCTGTAATGTACTGCTGCGTGATCTATGATGCTGTGATGGATCTTATCGCTCTTTTTCTTTTCTTCCTGATGTCTTCTGTTTGTTTTTTCTTTCCTGATCTTCTCATCCCATCTGTCACACTCTTCTCGTTCTGTTGTTTTTACCCCGACCCTCCCGATGCCATGTACCGCATCCCCCCTCCCGAACCCCCCCTCCCCATCTAATGCTACAGAGGCCACGCCCACTGTCGCAACACCGCCCCCGTTGCCCCGCACTTCCTCTTTGACTTACTCCTCTCCTCCCCCACCAGTTACCCCGAGCTCAGGCGTCCTCCCATCCGCTCCCCGTGACGCGGCCCCCGTCCTGGTGTCCAGCCGGTTCGTGCGCCTCGGGTGGCGTCCCCCGGAAGATCCGCGGGGGAACGTCATCACCTACGGGGTGTTCTTCTCTGAGGAGGGAATCAACAGGTACTCAAAATGGCTCTCAAAAATGAAAACATTAAAATGGACTGCAAAAAACAGCACAAAATATTAAACTGAAATGAAAGAAAATTAAATAAATGCAATGAAAACAAACATTTCTTTTGTTTTGTTCATCAGTGTAGGTTATTCTCGTGACCTCATATGTCTCACATGAACATTTCCTTTATAATGTTTAATCAAAATCCTCTTTTGGTTCTGTCTCTGTAGGATTGAGCTGATGGTTTAGTTCATGAACTGTACTGTGTGTGTGTTTTAGGGAACGCTCTGTGAACTCATCTGAAGCGGACGGCCTGCAGATGACGGTGAATAATCTGAAGCCGGAGGTCACGTACTCTTTTCGAGTTGTTGCTTATAATGATCACGGAGCAGGAGAGAGTTCAGAATCCATCAGACTGTCAACACAAGCTGAACGTAAGAACCCGACAGTGAGACTGAATGATTTAGATTTATTATTGACATCCGTGTGTGTGTGTGTGTGTTCACTTCTACATCTCTGTTTTGTAAATGTCATCTAAAGCTTGTGTAGATGTAGAATCCTTCAGCTTTTCTCTTTCATTTATCAGAGATCTCTTTTACCTTTCTAATGAAGATTCGGTGAAGAGCTTTAACGGTTTGACCTTTTCCAGCAGCTCTCAGACTCTTTCATACTTATCTGTTATAAATTTAGATTTCATTTACATACTGACTGTTCTCTGGCCTGTCAGATGTGCTTTTTCTTGCCTGAGGAGCAGATTTATGGGCTGAATCTGTGGATTATTGTACTCTACATTCAGAGTATTTATAAGGATTGATGAAAAATGTCTTGCAGGAGTATCATGAATCGTAATCTTAATCATAATTATTATTTGAAATATGACCTTTATTGGATTATTACAGGAGTTTGAAAATAATGTCACCGATAGTAATAAAAATAAATCCTTATTTTAAATCTGAAATCAATTAAGAAAAAATTGAAAAAGAAAATATTTTTTATCATTTGAATGAAGACACACACACACACTGATGTGTGTATTTTGTGTGTGTGTTTGTGCAGTACTGGTTCCCGGTCCGGTGGAGAACCTGCGGGCAGAAGCGATATCCCCCACATCTATCCAGGCCTCCTGGGATCCTCCGGCTCATGCTGACGGCCCCATCCAGAGCTACAGGCTCCTCTGGACCGAGACGTCCAGCGGTAAAGAGCAGGTCAGTGTTTTCCTCAGGCTGATTCCCTAATGTTCTGAGAAGTGCACACTACTACACTGTAATACAGTAAAGTACAGTAGAGTAGCTCACAGTGATGTAATGAAAGCCATCATCCTGTTAGTGTTGCACACAGAAATAATCTTCATACTGTCTCTCTAATGATAAATAAACGACAGACAAAACACATTTCCATGATCAGTAATAGAAAGGATCTGAACTGAGATGCAGTGTAACCTTGATGTTTAAGGAGCTCTTAACTCAATGAAACCATCTGTTGGTTTGTTTGTCTCCTGTTGATTTAATCATTTTCATTTCTGTCTGTCAGAACGTGGAGGTCGTCGGTCAGAGTTACAGAATGGAGGGTCTGAAAAAGTTCACAGAATATTCTTTGCGAGTTTTGGCAGTAAACCGTCACGGGCCGGGAATCTCCAATGAAGACGTGCTCATCACCACCCTGTCAGATGGTAAGATCAGTAAACATAAGCTCAAGCTCAAGTTCAAAGATTAAAGAAAGCTTCTTAAGATCCGTGTAGTTTATTTACTCTTTCATTAATAGATGTCTCATTAGATCATCTGTTTCATTTGAAGCGTAATTGATTTCATGCGCTGTCACTCAACTCTGACAGTCTGACATGAACCATTTCAAATTCACTTCACAAGCTTCACTGAATCTCCAATGTAGAAATAACAGCCAGCTGATTCAATTAGACCAGAAAGAGACGTCCCACGAGACTCCACCCCCTCGAAACACACACACACACAACAGTGTCTTTAGCCGTTTGTGTGTCAGTGTTTTTATATTTTTCATTGTGAGATATTTCATGTGAAACTGAAGTTTGAGGCAAACAATAGCCTGAGGAAACAATACACCCGCAGCTCCGTGCTGTCTAACATCAGTCTATTGATCTGTGTGCGGACATTATTAAAGTCATTCTTAAAGATTTAATCACCTCTCTTAGAGAGAGAGAGAGAGAGAGAGAGAGAGAGAGAGAGAGAGAGAGAGACAGAGAGAGAGAGAGAGACAGAGAGAGAGAGAGACAGAGAGACAGAACGAGAGAGAGAGAGAGAGAGAGAGAGAGAGAGAGAGAGAGAGAGAGAGAGAGAGAGAGAGAGAGACAGAGAGAGAGAGAGACAGAGAGACAGAACGAGAGAGAGAGAGAGAGAGAGAGAGAGAGAGAGAGAGAGAGCTGCTAAACGGCGTGTCAGATCTGTCTGGCACATTCTCATGTTGACTTTGTTCCTCCAGAGAGATTTCTTCATACAGTATGAGTTTGATGTGATGTTCAGGGATCTACAGATCTCTCAGAAGAGTTCAGGGACGAGCGCTGACTGACTCTTACTGTAATCTCACCACAAACAAACATCCTTAATCCCAGTCTGTGTTTATGAGTCATGAGTTTGACATGTATGATGTTTTCAAATCACTTCAGATGGACGAGGCCAGTATAGAGATATGATCAGATTTAATGCAGAAGAAATCTTCTCTTATATGTTTGAGGATGATTTGATAAAGCTGTTCTATTGTAACTCTTTGAGAGACATTAACATGCTGCTCAGACATCCCATCCCATTATTCTCTCTCTCTTTTATTCTCGTGATTCTGAGCATCTGTCTGTCTCTCATTGGCCGGACGTCTGGTGGCATTACCTTCAGTGTGTGTGTGTGTCAGTTTGCATTAGACGAGCTGCTGAATGTTTCAGATGACCCCCCCCTCATTTCCCTGTTTCATTACAGACTCTTGTGTCACACTAATGAAATTCTGTGATGTTGTTTCACCGTTACACACACACACAGACACACACACACACACACACTTCTTTAGGTTGAATGGCAGTGAGTGAAATGACCTTTGACCTTTACAGGGTCACATTCATACAGATCTGATCTGATCACTTGTGTAATGATACAGATATCAGTTCATCAGCTGTCCTTTACATTCACAGTCAATGATGATGATGATGATGATGATGATGATGATTGTGTGTTGTGTTGACAGTACCGAGCGCTTCTCCACAGAACATCACACTGGAGGTGGTTTACTCACGGGTGAGTATCAGACTCTCTTCTCTATAATCCTCTGATAATCACTAACTGTGTTCAGACATATCAAGCATCTTATAAGACATTAGCGCTGTAACACTTTCAAACCATACTGTGAAAAACTATACTCGCTGTAACTCATACATGACTTTTCTTACACTACAGTCAAGATACACGTGAACATCTTGTATCTTAGAACTATTTCACTACATGAAACATTGAAATTATTCCTCATTACATTTACATGTAGGCATGTAGGCATTTATCTGACGCTTTTATCCAAAGCCACTTACAAATATTAGGAGACAATGAAGCGACACATCAACAATAGAACTAAGAAGTGCTTTCCTGAGTTTACAATGATTTACAGTGATAGATAAAAACACAAACATTTGTTATTCATGCATAGTGCATAGAAACAGCTGAATGACATGACGTTTAAATACTACAAAGAACACATGAAAAATGTCTCAGACTTTAGCTGAAGTGTTTTCCTGGAGCCTGTTGCTAACACACTTAATGAGCGGCTGCGACAGCATTCTTACTAAACAACACACACACACACACACCTGCACTACAGTATCTACACAATCAGAATATTAAGAACTGAAAATAATGAGGAGCATCATCAAAGCCACCAGTAAACAACATAGAAGATATAAAAGCATATGATGATTTAGATTCATATTGTTGGTTTGATTTGCTAGTGATCGTAGTGAATGCAGGATTTTAAAGCTCCGTCTCGCTGTTTTATAATCATTTCATTGAATGTGAATTGGTCCAGTGTAAATGTCAGTATTTAGCAGTAAAATAAAAGTATTTTACATTCTGCTAATGAAAACATTTGAGCCAGTGAAGCATTTCATGTGAATTCACGAGTGTAATTCTCAACTCGCTCCGGTGGCTGTGGTGATGCTTCATACTCAGACAGGGTCATTTTCACACGGAAACATTTTCATTTTTCACCAGAAAATTAAACTGTCTATTTGTGCCGTATTTGCCGCACGGGCACGTTTTATTAATGGATGATATCAGACGGACGGCTTCCAGAAATGAATGAAGCATTGAGAGGGCGGGTCAGATCCAGACAGAATACTTCATCTGCATCCGCACCGGCATCATCTCTCATCATCGCCGTGACAACATCTGATATATTTATTGATTTTATGAGTCGTTAACTTGTTTTTCTTTGGCTCGTTCAGATCCAGCGGGCCATTGGGATGGATATTTCAAAAGCTTGTTTTGTCTGATGACACTTTAAGCTAGATTTTACATTTCGGTTCGTCCAAACGCAATAAAGTCAAAGACAGAAAACAAAAAGTTCTGTTTTACTTGCTGTTATCAATGCATCTCTTTTTGCACATATTATTCTCATTTAAAGCAAAAAGATCTGATAAATCAATATGAGAATATTCTGATAGTCGTCTCATGGAAATATGGATCATATAGTTTTAGTCATTAATCATAATAACTCATGTGTAGTTTGAAGCTCACAGGTGAAGTGAATAATAATGCCCCTCTGAAACACACGGTTTGAGTCTGAGAGAGAGAGAGAGAGAGAGAGACTTCCACTTGTGAAGAGTATCGAGCGTTCAGACTCCCCGCTGACACTTTAAATCAAAGCAAACAGTTCTGGACTGACGCTTAATGTGAAAACCTTTAAAGACTTTCAGAGAGATTTCTGCTGCTCTGAGGAGACTTTTATTCTGCTCAACACACAGATTTCTGATTATCAGTGTTTGTGTGTGTGTCCACTATTATTCAATGTTATTCCAGCAGACAGATATTTTAAACCTGTGATGATGTGCTCACACTACACTTTCAGCATGACAAACTCCTACACAGACACTTGCTTTTTGTAATCGTCAGTGTTTTCTTTACCTGAAAATGTATCAGACAAACACCTGACCAGCGAATCAGCGGATGCAGCAAAGTCTGACTGCATGTCTCTCTCTCTCTCTCTCTCTCTCTCTCTCTCTCTGTACTGTATAGATCAGATGCTTAACACACAAATGATTTGACAAATCAGTCTGTTGATGACACACTGTGTCTGTGTGTTTGGACTGCTACACTTCAGTTGTGTTTCACACAGAATAATGAACGCCGTGAGAGAGCCAGAATCACGCACACACACATGCACACACACACACACACACAAACAGAATCACACACACACAAACAGAAACACACACACACACAAACAGAATCACACACATACACACAGATTTCTCGCCTGCGCTGTAATTAATTAACATTATGCACCTAAACCCAGAAACAAGTGCCAGCAAATGTTAATGAATGCAGTCGTGGATCGTGTGTTAAACATAGCTGAAGTCATCAGGCATAAGTGTGATCTGGCTCAGGATTGTTGTTATCCCTCACACAACACCAGGAGATGTGGCTAACACGGGCGTGTTGTGGTGTGAATTTTAATTGCTTTATTTGCATGTTAACTGGCTGTACGAGTTCAGCCGGCACACACAGATGGCACGAGCGTCTCTCACAGCAGACAGAATATGATGACATTCCTGCACAGACTGACTCTATATCCATTTCACCCTGTGCACAGGCCATGATGAAGGTTAATGAATCTTTGGGAATGTTGTCGAGTGTTTGTGTGAGTTTTTGCTTGACTGCGGCTGTTGTGTTCACACTAAAGACCTCATCAAATCAATTCATTTCTCTCTCTGCTTTACTGAACGATTAAATGTCCTTTTCCTGCATAATTCATGATGCAGAATACAGATGGGTGGAAAGGTCTTTGTTGAAAGGCTATAAAATGTCTTTCCGGGACATTAGTGCTTAAAATACAGGCGAGCGAGAGGCTGTTTATCATTTAACAGCAGAATATTCAGACTTAAATGCTGTTATTAAAGACATGTTTTTTATTTGCCATTAGCTGTTAAAGAAAGTGTCATCCGACTGTCCCAGACGTGTGTTCTTGCGTAATGCTGAGAAAGGTTTTTAATAGTCGTGGTGGGAATTTAATTCATCCCAGATTGGCAGTACTGTAAATCAAAAGATGAGTGTCTGTGTTTATTGAATTAAATGACGTGAATCCTCTATCGTTGTGTTAGAAGAAAATCATAGAGATAACAACAATAATATTTATAATGATAATGATAATTGTGATATCAAGGTCAAAATATTTTCTCAAAATAAATATTTCTGTCAATTACTACTGTAAACCTTAGCAAAGACATTCATAAACAATTGCAGAAATGACCATCATAACCAACAAATACCATCTTACAATCATTTGAACAGTTTTGGCCTTACGTTAAAAATGTGATTGAACATAAATCATTTAATATTTGTGTCTTTAAATATATGTGAGGAGGATTCCAGACTGTTTGTTCTGCTTTCAGACAGTTAAATGTTTGTGTTTATGTGTCAGAGCATCAAAGTGAGCTGGCAGCCGCCGCCTGCGCATGCGCAGAACGGCTTCATCACCGGATACAAGATCCGTCACCGTAAAACCGGCCGGCGGGGTGAGCAGGAGCCCTCGAACCCAACAACCTGTGGTACCTGTTCACAGGTGAATCACACACACCTGGGTCTTTATTCTTATAATAAACACATACAGGATTTATTATTCAACAGCCTGTTTTATGCATCAGCATCTTAAAACACTTCTTAACGTTAATGAGCTGTGTTGTGATTGGCCGACCTTTACAGTCAAACACACTATAACAGTGTTGACGTGTTTGTGATGTCATCGTCATGTATGTTTGGTTTGTTTTTAGTGCAACTTTGAAAGTTATAATAGACAGTAATAGAGAAGAGAAGAAGAAAAGAAACGCTGTTTGTCATCATATGTCAGAGATGAATGCAGAAACAGAACAAGAAAACATCCTGTCATTACTGTATCGTACTGTACTCTATCACAAACATCCATCTACAACTCAACTTCTCCATTGAATTCTGAATGAATGTCATTATTTCTGTCATGTATATCTCAGTAAGCGTGTTGTGTTTCATTCATCTCTCCAGGGCATTTATCTCTCTACTATGATGGAAATGCTCCTGGATCTGTGTTTACTAATTAGACTTGCAGGTAATCTCACACATTATTTTGTGTTTTGACAGGTTTAGAGAAAGGCAGTCAATACAGTTTTCAGGTGGCGGCGATGACGGTTAATGGCACCGGACCCGGCAGTGAATGGTACACGGCCGAGACGCCAGAGAACGACCTCGATGGTGAATATAAACACAATATCAATGAATCGGAGCTCGACGCTCAGCTGCGTCTGCGGTTTATTTAGATGACATCATTTAGTACAGCTGATCACAGTGTAGTGCACTAACTAGTAAACTAGTGTGAGAAGTAAAACCCAGTCATGAGCTTCACGAGAGAATCACAAACACACGTGATGAGAAACAGTCAGAGCAGGAAATCAATGTGTCTCGCTGCAAGCGGAATAAGAGAGGACGATGTGAAGTTAAACGTAGCGTTCGGTACGTAATAAATGAGCAAGTGTTTGACATTTACAGTAGCTTTCATCTTCATGTGTGAAACCCCACAGATCAGATTGAAGACTCGGTCGTGAACGAGAACATCACCTTTCAGAGATACAAATGCATCTCAACAGATCAAAACCAAGAGATGATCGAGAGCCGTCTGAAAGAGATTTAAGAGGCTTATTAAACCTGATGAGGATTATTATTCTCTTCGATATGAGACACGGGGTTAGGGTTAGATGATGAATGAGAACAGCCCGAGGACAGATGCTGTCTTTACAATGATGACCCTCATCTCTTCAATCACACAAAAGACAGTTAACACAACACACGGTCCAGACACTTGGACATGGCAAAACCTTTCATGTGTACTTCCTCTGATCTGAGTTTCTCAACAGAATATCAATGACCGACTCTGTGATCTTCTGTTTATTTCTGTTGTAGAAACTCAAGTTCCCAATCAGCCGAGTTCCCTTCACGTCCGTCCGCTGCCGAACAGCATCATCATGAGCTGGACGCCTCCGCTGAACCCCAACATCTTAGTACGGGGTTATATCATTGGTTACGGCGTGGGCAGTCCTTACGCTGACACTGTGAGAGTGGACAGTAAACAACGCTATTACTCCATCGAGAACCTGGGTGAGTCTCTCTCACATCATCTCATTCATGCTTGTTCTTCATCATGATACTGAATGAGGATTGTGATCTGTTTCTTCATCTGTACGAGTGAACATGTGCTGAAGTGTGGAGCTCTGATGTAGACAGTTAATGTTAAACAGGTTAAATGTGTTGTTGTGTAGCAGGTAACAGGTGTGTAGCGGCTCATGTACTCATGTACAGACACACACAGACACACACACACACACACACACACACACACACACACACACACACACACACACACACACACACACACACACACACACACACACACACACACACACACACACACACACACACACACACACACACACACACACACACACACACACACACACACACACACACACACACACACACACACACACACACACACACACACACACACACACACACACACACACACACACACACACACACACACACACACACACACACACACACACACACACACACACACACACACAGACACACACACACACACAGACACACACACACACACACACACACAGACACACACACACACACACACACACACAGACACACACACACACACAGACACACACACACACACACACACACACACACACACACACACACACACACACACACACACACACACACACACACACACACACACACACACACACACACACACACACACACACACACACACACACACACAGACACACACACACACACACACACACACACACAGACACACACACACACATGAAGGAGAATAAAGCCCATTCATTCTTTGTTTGGCATTGTTCTGATGTTTGTTCTGAGGAAGTTTATCATGAATGTCATGATGTCACTGTGATGTAAGATGTATATAATTGATGTATATTTTTGTGAGTAAATTTCAGTATTTTTGATGTTTTGTAGTCGTTAAGTTAATTAGTTAATAAAGTAACAGCACATCAGTCGTGTGATTGGAGGATCATTGATGTGTTTCGTGAAGTACAGTGATGATTTCTAAACAACACTAGTTATTGTGTGTCTGATCATATCATCTACATTTATATAATCACTTTTGAATTGTTTTTTTTGTTTTGTTTTGTGTTTCATATTTGATGAACATAATTTATTATAGATCATAGATGAGACATGAAGAGATGATCTCTGTAATGATCATAAAATATTGTACATAAATTCATAATTGAATTACTGTATATTTAAAGAATTACTTGTTTTAAGTGAAATGTAAAGGCTGACGTTTCATGACAGTAACACATTACAGATGTGTAATATTCAGATAAATGTGGTTGATTTGTGTTCTAATGAATATATCATGACAGATGAATCCTGTGGTGATATTCTCACGTGTTTAGGACAGAAATAAGGCCTCGTCCTTATCAATATTTCACAAGAAATCCACAGGTTACCATGGCAGCGATATTGAACCCCAGAAACAAAAGCATGAATAAGATCTTGAGAGATTTCACACACACCTTCATCAGGTGTTTCATGTGTTTTACTGTGTTCTGATGTGTGTGTTTGTTTTCAGAGCCCAGCTCACATTACGTCATCTCTCTGAAAGCCTTCAATAACGCTGGTGAAGGAGTTCCTCTGTATGAAAGCGCCGTCACTAGATCCATGTCCGGTACGTCATGTTGTTTCAGTAACACACGGGTCATGGGTTTGATTCTGAAGAACACATGCACAACATCTGCAAATATATAAATGTAATTGTCATTTTATTATGACAATCCCACAACCCTTCTGATTTACACCACACACACATACGTTTCATCAGTCCAAATAAAACAGATTGTAAAGGTACATTTTATATATATATATACCACATCGCAAATACCAAAACTGAAAATATGCCACTCCAAGACCTGAAATGAATGTTTTTACAGTCAGTTCCAGCGGCACACGTCACACAGCGTCTGTCTGTCTCCAGTTGTTTGAATGTGTTTTGTGATTGAAGTGTTTTTCTGTGTGTTTAACATCGATCAACTACACCAGATAATGTAAAAGTGTTAATGTTGTTTAGGATTTGGATCAGTTCTTCAGAAGTCTCTCTCTCTGTCTCTCTCTCTCTCTCTCTGTCTCTCTCTCTGTCTCTCTCTCTCTGTCCTCTCTGTCTCTCTCTCTCTCTGTCTCCTCTCTCTCTGTCTCTCTGTCCTCTCTCTCTCTCTCCTGTCTCTCTCTCTCTCTCTCTCTCTCTCTGTCTCTCTGTCCTCCTCTCTCTGTCTCTCTCTCCTCTCGTCTCTGTCTCTCCTCTCTCTCTCCTCTCTCTCCGTCCTCTCTCGTCTCCCTCTCTCTCTGTCTCCCTCCCCCCCCTCTCTCTCTCTCTCTCTCTCTCTCTCTCTCTCTCTCTCTCTCTCTCTCTGTCTCCTCTCTCTCTCTCTCTCTCGTGTGTGATGATCTGTTATTTGTGTGTCTCGTTCACGTGTTCTCGTGTGAATCTCACAGCGTCCGTCACTTTTCACCCTAACCACAAAAGAACAGCAGAAATGATCTTCAGCATCTGTTTTCTTAGTTTAGAGTGAAATGTGTGACGGGTTTCGTGAGATTTGCTCACTAGTGCTTCTGACTTTCACTATCTAGTGTACTCAATCTTCTTCTTTTATGTCTTCTTTCTCTCTTCATGTTTCCTTCATTTGATTTGTTCTCCTCTCATCTGCTGCTCGATGCCTTACGTTCAACATCACGCTCACGTATGTGTGTGAATGACGGCAGACCCCGCCGATCCATCAGACGATGATTTGTTCCATCTGTTTGATAAATTCCCTACCCCCATCCCAGATACCTCCACTCCCATGATTCCTCCTGTAGGTGTGCAGGCCGTGGCGCTCACCTCAGACTCGGTGCGGGTCAGCTGGGCTGATAACTCCATCCCCAAAAACCAGAAATCATCCGAGGTCCGATATTATTCTGTCAAGTGGAAGACCAGCCACTCCACCAGCGGGAAATATAAGGTCATAATGTTCAGAAGTAAACCACATACACAATAGTTTACGTGACTACAGAGATAATGTCATGACTTTTCAAGTCTAGCATGTTGTGAGATATTGAGTATTAAAGCGTGTGTGTGTGTGTGTGTGTGTGTGTGTAGTCGGCTGACACTACAGCATTGAGTCACACAGTCACGGGTCTGAAGGCAAACACCATGTATGAGTTCTCTGTGATGGTCACTAAAGGAAGAAAGTCCAGCACATGGAGTATGACGGCACACGCCACCACATATGAAGCAGGTAAATATATGTCCAATGTGTTCATGTCATTTTTTTTTAACATTTATTATGTTGAATTTGTTAAACGGTACATTTCTACAGTATATGAATAGATAGATATATGTGTGTGTGTGTGTGTGTGTGTGTGTGTGTGTATATATATTGTCATTATCTTCACACGGTAACGGTTTAGTCTTTTTCTTGTCATTTATTAATATTAAATGTTCATGTTGATCGTGATCGGCTGAAACTACATCATTACTGTGTTTAGTGTTCGATTCATTCTCATCACTGATATGTCATGGGATATTTCATGAAGAAATCGCTTCAAACACATTTACAGTATAATGTGAAAACAGAGTTTGATGTTAAAACATTGCAGAAGTGAATGTGAAACACAGTAATAAATCTTCCTGAAAGAAGTGTTATGTCATTTTGGATGAAGTTGTTCATCACATGATCAGCAGAGAGTTCAGGATGATCTCTGTTCACTACAGCAGATCTGTGATCAGAATATTCCTCTCTGTCTCAGCACCAAGCTCCGCCCCTAAAGACCTGACTGTGATTGGCCGAGAGGGACGACCCAGAGCCATCCTCATCAGCTGGCAGCCACCGCTGGAGGCAAACGGACGAATCACAGGTCTGTTCACTCCATCAGTATGTGTCTGAGTGTTCGGAAGATTTTTACTCATCTTTATATGTGTGTCAGGTTATATTCTGTACTACACGCTGGATAAGAACATGGCTATAGATGATTGGGTGATGGAGTCGATCGGTGGAGACAGACTCACACATCAGGTCATGGATCTTAACCTGGACACCATCTATTACTTCCGCATTCAGGCCAAAAATGCTAAAGGAGTGGGACCGCTGTCAGACCCGGTGCAGTACAGAACCTCCAAAGGTCAGACAACAACATCTGATCATATCATCACAAACTGAAATCAATATTACTGAAGATTTCTCATCAAATTCATCTTAAACTTTCTTTGCTATACCATCTATATTAGCTCTATATTCTTAATGTATTTCACCAGTGATTTCATTATATTTCTCTCTCTTAAGCAGTTTTAGGAGAAACAACTGAGACAAATTTCTATTCGGACGGTAATTGTTTCTCATAGAGACGTCTGTAAAAACAAGTTAACGCGGCTCCTCTGTGATTTAAACTCAATCGTAAAGTTTGTAATCCACGATGGCTTGAGTTCTGTGTCTTTCAAAGGTCAAATTTATATTTTCACCTGTTTTGGATTCAGAAAAACAACAATAAAGTCCCGACTTGCCCCCCTGTAAATAATAAAACTATCTTTCGTCCCTGTGAGAAACAAGTACTTGAGAGAGAGTAAAAGTTTCCTCTGACACTTGATTTGTTCAATTCATTTGAATGCTGATTGTTATTATTGGATGTTGAACTGATGGATTAATAATGGTCAGTGTCAGAACTCATCTCTGATACACAGACTCGTGTCAGTGTTTGATTATAAATGACTTTACACCGCTATCCCAGCATGCATCTGTCATACATCATCATCATTACACACACAAACACACACACTGAGTGAAACAGATGCAGTAATACTGTATTTGATGGGTGTGTAGATGCTCGTTTCTCTCTCAGTGGTCTGAATAACAGACAGGTTTGACCTTTGAACCTGTGAAATTGGATTGTTTCATTAGTTGTATTAGCCGAGTCCAACACAACTTCTGCTGTCACTTGTATTGATTGACTGACCTCTGACCTCTGAGACACGAAGATCCTCACATCATGTGACTTTCACGTGACAAACCGTCTCGTCATACGGAGCAGAATATCATCAGACTATAAACAGATGAGAATGTGCTGAAAACACACTGACACTTATTACTCTCTTTCTCTCTCTTTCTCCATCCTCACGGTCTTCTTATAGTTGAGTATCCTGACAAAATGGCCAATGATCAAGGTAAGAAGAATGTTTCACAATTATATCATGAATTTTGTGTGTGTGTGTTCATCACAGAAGTCATTTTCTTTCTCAGTAACCTCCATCTCTCAGTACACATTCTCTGTTCTGAATTATAAATGTGATGTGATGGAGAGATAACCGAGATCTCACAGTGTCTGTAATGAGCTGCTGCATCCCTTTAAACTCTCATGACAATGAGTTTAATTAACATCATGAGCAAATAAATCTAGAAGAAGCATATGAACACATACAGGATGTGAGAGGAATAATCACATTAATAATATGAATTAACATGAATAATAATCACATTCTCAATCTTCTAATTTCTTGAGCAGAATAAAAGAAATAATCAGCGTTGTGCTTTTGTATAAGAGCACTGTCGTGTTCTGACACACACACATATTTAATAAATGAATGTGTGTTTCACTACATATGAATCAAGATAAAGAGCATCATGGGAGAAAGTGGATGAGGATTGATGTGATGGTCATGTGACCCACAGGTCCTGATGAAATGAGATGTTTATCTTTACATCAAGTCTTAATGTTCCCCAAACACATTCACTCTTATTACACACACACACACACACACACACACACACACACACACACACACACACACACACACACACACACACACACACAGACAGACACACACACACAGACAGACACACACACACACAGACACACACACACACACACACACACACACACACACACACACACACACACACACACACACACACACACACACACACACACACACACACACACACACACACACACACACACACACACACACACACACACACACACACACAGACACACACACACACACACACACACAGACACACACACACACACACACACACACACACACACACACACACACACACACACACAGACACACACACACACACACAGACACACACACACACACAGACACACAGACACACACACACACACACACACACACACACACACACAGACACACACACACACACACACACAGACACACACACACACACACACACACACACAGACACACACACACACACACACACACACACACAGACAGACACACACACACACAGACACACACACACACACACACACACACACACACACACACACACAGACACACACACACACACACACACACAGACACATATCAACACACAGACATCACACATCACACACACACACACACATCACACACACACACACACAGACACACACACACACACACACACATCATCACATACATCACACAATACACACAGACACACACAATAATACACACACACACACACACATTCATCAGACACAATACAATATCATCATCATCACAGACACACAATACATCACAATAATCACACACACACAGACATACATAGACATTATCATCACAATATCAGGTATCACAATACACACAATACAGATCACATCATCATCATCATCATAATAATATATCACACACACAGACATCATCACACCATCACATCATCACACAGGATCATATATTGTTCTTGTGTATATAACTAACAGTAACAGTCAGACAGAAGTGTCATGTGTCTCACTCTCTTCTCTCTCGCCGTCTCTCAGGTCGTCATGGAGACGGAGGATACTGGCCGTCTGACAATAATCTGATTGACATGAGCAGTTTAAACGGTAAGAGCTCAACAGTGTCTGACTGAAATATGGTCTGTGTGAAACGAACACATCTCTCCTGATGATTTAAGATGCTCTTGAGCTGATCTCAGGTCAGATGAGAAAGCAGATGTTCTTCTTTATGTGTTAATGCATTATCTGTCATCTGTATGTACAGTATTTAGATATGTGTTTGTCGTCATAGAAACCTCACCTGAAAGTGTGAAAGGTTAAACTGTGGAGGCGTCTTCGACAAGTCAAACAGAGCAAAACATTCATTCACTCTATCACATGCAGTCGTAGATTTTTGAATATTTTCATTTTTTCAGTTTTAACCAAGAGCTGTTAACATCTTAACATCTTATATCATTAAGATAATTGATAACAAATCCTCTGTAAATCTGTTGTTATAGCTGTGCTTATAATCAGAAGAATCAATTATTTCTCAACAAACTCAATGAAATTAAATGGAGATCAACTTCCGTCTGTGTCTCATCTGCGTTTCTCCTGAGAAAAGAGTCAGAAATCTGACAAATGTCTCTGTCATTAGAGTTTCAGAAGAGATCTGAATAATGACACAAACTCAACTCAGATTTGTCACGTCTGACATCAAATGTCAATATTATTGAAGATTTCAAACATTTCTCATCAAATTTACACAAATCCAGATTATTTATCTTAACAATCTACATTCAAACTCTTCATGCAGTTTCTTCATTCAGTCTCATTTTTTATTTCTCTTGAGAAGCATCTGAGACAAAGTTGATCATTTAATGAAAAACAACTAAGAACTCCATCAAAACTATGAAAGATCTGTATAGTGATGGACATGAGTCATGTGTCCTGCTATGAAATGATGAAAAGTGAGTGTTTTAGTCAGGTCATGATGTTTTGGGACCGTGGATGTTCTTCAGGCTGTTTTCGATGTTCAGGTCTCTGATTTCACTCCATCATTCACTGAAAGTCTTTTCATCCGGCAGGTGAAAATCATAAGTCTAATCGCTTAGAAAAGTAATATCACACCTCACCTGAGCCGGTCACATGATGTGAAGATCACGCGTGATGTCTGGAGAGACGTGACACGCGCTGAGATTTAATGATCAGGCTTTCAGCGAGACACTAGATGAAGATTATAAGGGTTTTGGACATGAAGCATGTAATTGTGTTTGTCCTTTCAGAGCCTCCTATCGGTCAGATGCGTCCTCCTCACGGCAGCGTGACCCCTCAGAAGAACAGTAACCTGCTGGTCATCATTGTGGTTTCTGTGGGAGCTGTTACTGTGGTGGTGGTGGTCATCGTAGCTCTGATCTGTACACGCCGCTCGTCTGCAGAACAGAGAAAGTGAGTTTCAGCTCAACAGAAGTGTTTGATCCACTGACTCGAAACGTCGATGACAAACACACATCTGTGTCCGCAGGAAACGTGCGACCCACAGCGCAGGCAAGAGGAAGGGCAGTCAGAAAGACCTGCGACCTCCCGACCTCTGGATCCATCACGAGGAGATGGAAATGAAGAACATGGAGAAGCCCTCTAGCTCCGCCCCCTCCGGCCGTGAGTCGCCCATCCAGAGCTGTCAGGAGATGGCCCCGGTCAGCCACAGCCAATCAGAGAGTCAGATGGGCAGCAAGAGCAGTCACTCGGGTGAGGAGCCGATCTCAGATGAGAACTCTCGCTGGCTTTATTCTCCTGATTAGCAACCCAGTAAACACGTCGGGGCCCTAACACAAACACTCCAACACAAACACTCGTGTTGACACTTTTGTACAAACACCCAACACAAACACTCCAACACAAACACTCCAACACAAACACCCCAACACAAACACCCCAACACAAACACTCCAACACAAACACCCCAACACAAACACCCCAACACAAACACTCCAACACAAACACTCCAACACAAACACTCCAACACAAACCTCCAACACAAACACTCCAACACAAACAGACACAAACACCCCAACACAAACAAAGATGATGATTCCCATGGACTCAAACACCTCCAACCCAGTAACACACACCCCAACACAAACACCCCAACACAAACACTCCAACACAAACACTCCAACACAAACATCATTTATTCATCCTTTATGACGTTCTTTCTTGTGCAGAACACAAAAGAAGATATTTTAAAGAGTGTTGAAAATCAAACAACACTGATTCTCTTTGAAACATTTCTTGAACTATTCTCTTCTGTTGTGTCAGTGATGAGAGCGGGTCAGCACTAATGTTTAGAGCTCTGATGAAGTCAGCAGGTGTTCAGGATGATTTGTTGTGTATTTTGTGTGGTTTGTGTGGCTGATTGTGTTTGATTCAGGGTGTGAAGGTTCACGTCTGCTCGCCGCCCCCCGTCGAGATCACTCCCACAGGAGAGACGGATGTTTGTTCCTTTAGAGAAACTTTAGTCGTGTCCTCAGTGTGCAGAGATTAAAACACAATCATCTTTCATGAGAATCTAAAAACAAGCAACGAGATATTCAGACTTTAATGAATCAATACTGAATGTAGTTTGTCTTGTTTAAGACATTTACATAAACATATTAGTGTAGAATAAGAGTGACTTCAGATTCATGACTCCTAATATCTGTCTACGGTACATGTATCTTTATTTACTGGAACATAAGACACAGATATTGTGTGAATAAAGATGTCAGTATAAAGAATCATAAATGATCAGGATTCATGCGTGGCATCTCTCTCATCTGCTGGAAATGATTCTTCACTTTCTGATTCTCTCTGTGAGACGCTCTCATTCACTTTCACTGACAATCATTTCTTTCTGAGAAATACACTTTTAAATGAAAGCATTAACTCATCTGAGATACTGTCATCTCTTCTGTTCTGGAAGATGACCGCAGATCTTCATCATCTCATCTCATCTTTGTCTCACGTGATATCTTTCCTATTGAATCGTCAGGATTTTGGCTAAGATGTAATACAGCTGAATGATTGAGAGATGTGTGTGTTAGAGACGTGATGTTTTCAGTTCAGTGAGTGAAGTTTCTCTCGGGTCTCTTTTAGATGTATATTCACTCGTGTGTGTTTAAAACAGACTAATGGCTTTCTAGATGTTACTGTCATGGGTTTGAATTAAACACACTTTTCCTCTTTTGTGTGTTTAAATATTTACACATGATTAATGGTTGAACTGGATGTGACCAATCACAGTGTCTCCCACAACAAAACCATTTACGTTCACTACACACACACACACACACACACACACACACAGAACATAAAGTCTCACCTCACTGTCAAAGAAAATGAAACAAATGCAAACCCATGTGAAACTGTCGTCATGCACACGAAACATTTCTTAATGCACATGATTTCTCTGTAGCGGTGGTGAGCGCCATCCCAGTGCCGACGCTGGAGAGCAGTCAGTATCCTGGGATCTTACCTTCACCCAGTTACAGCGCTCATCCTAAATTCAGCCTGCGGCCGATGCCCTTCTCCACGCTGACCGTAGACCGCAGTTATCCTTCAGGTAACTCGTAAAACCACAGCTAACCCTGACCCCATGATCTCCTCCAACGCTTTCTTTGTGTTTTGCAGCGATTACGGCCGAAGGTGTCGCTCCGATTCCCCCTCAACAACAACAACAGTCTCTGATTCCTACAGTTCAGTCAGAGGCGGCGGCGGCCGAAGAGATTCCCAGCCGTATCATTCCCACCGCCTGCGTCCGGCCCACCCATCCGCTGCGCAGCTTCACAAACCCACTCCTGCCTCCGCCCATGAGTACCATTGACCCGAAGCTTTACAGCCCCGTGATACAGCCGCAGACAGGTACATCACAAACATTCATCTCCAGTCAGATGGAGATATTGTGTACATCAGATCAGAGACTCGTGGAGTCTTTTGTTGGTCTCTGCGGGAAATCAGACCTAGCCAACGTAAATAGAGCTGTTCATACACTGTGTGTGTGTGTGTGTGTGTGTTGTGTGTGTGTGTGTGTGATTGTAATGTTCATGGATTGCAGACATAATAAACATCTGTACACAGACACACACACACACACACACACACACACACACACACACACACACACACAGACACACACACACACACAGACAGACACACACAGACACACACACACACACACACACACACACACACACACAGACAGACACACACACACACACACACACACACACACACACACACACACACACACACACAGACAGACACACACACACACACACACACACACACACACACACACACACACAGACAGACACACACACACACACACACACACACACAGACACACACAGACAGACACACACACACAGACAGACACACACACACACACACACACAGACAGACAGATGTGCTGGAGGGTTTTCTGAGGGTTTTCTGAAGGTTTGTGGTCCTCAGAGGCAGATGTCCGTGAGATCCAGCAGCACATGTTTACCCTGCAGTTAGGATTTAATTGCTTTTCCTCAAACACTTTTTGGGTGATGATGTAGTTCTCCGTCAGTATGAATGGACATGTTCTGCACTCAGATGTTCTACACGGGTTCTATTTATAGATTCTTGTTCTCCTGCAGCAGAGAAAAGATTCCTGCGATTTCATTAATGAATTCTCTCTGAATGGCCAGAGAAAGACAATAAATCTAGATTTCTGCTGTATCTCTGAAGCTTCATGTTCTCAAACACTTCAAGTCATTTCCTCTATGAAAACTACATGATACTCTGTTTGTGATCATGTTTATATCACACATGTGAAACACATTTGATGGTTGTTTGTGTGCGTGATGTTTGTATTGATGTATTGATCGTGCGTATAGATGTTGACAGAGCAGAGATACACATGGACTCTCATGAACAACAACGTCTTCATTCCACCTAAATTAAATGATCATATGATATCTTCTATAAAGAACATGAAACATGCTAGTGAAGCACAATTGATCTCTGTACTGTAATAAATCTGGTGATTTTCATTATAATCTCACTACTGGAACACTGTACAACAGGTTTAAATCAACTTCATTCTTTATCATTTAAATATTCTTTTTTATATGAGAAATTTAATTGTCATGAAAAACATAATATCACCCAAATTTAAGAAGCTTCATGTTCTTTATGCAAAATGAATATGTAATAGTTTTTGTGGGTCAGTAAATGTGGTGTGTTTTGTTTGCTGTAATAATAGTTTTCTGCGGGTGTGAATCTCTGGTGTGAATAAAAACTTAACAACAACAACACAAAGCCTGTACAATCACAACACTTCACTGGTTACACTGGTTACACTGGTTACACTGGTTACACTGGTCAATGCTGATGGTTTAACTAGCTAATTAATTCAATCACATAAAGAGACAGATGAACAGGAGAGTTTTTCACATCTTTATTTTCATCATGAGTGTTGAATTGAACGAGGCAGCAGGTCAACAGCCAAATAATGACTTTACACTCGACTGCAAATCCATACGAGAAGAAATGTTGAAGAGTTTGTGTGTTGAGAATGTTAACACGTGCCTCCAGCTGTTTGTGTGAATGTTGTTTGTGTTTGCACTAATTGTGTTGCTCTTAGGAGACTCGATTCAGTTCAGATTGCTGTAAATAATAGAATATTGCCAAAGCTTGACATACAGATATCAACATGAGATATACTCTATATATCATACAGGTCAAATTCATCATAAAAACATATATGTGACGTGTGTATAATGTTTCATCATATGTGTGGGAAGAATATCTTACATTTATATTTATGTGTGCAATCCCATTTCTCTTGAAATATGAGACAGACAGGTGAAAACTGTTCTGAATGAGCTCATTTACATACATTGATCTGTAAAAGAGCTGCTGATCAGGATTCAGGGTCACAAACACCATCATTATCATCATCATGAGGTTGATTGTGGTTTTGTCTGTTCACAGGTGGCAGTTTACCCAAATCACAGGTGAAGACGGCATCACTGGGTCAGGCCGGGAAGGCGAGGTCACCGCTGCTGCCCGTGTCCGTGCCGACGGCACCGGAGACGGCTGAAGACGGACAGAAACAAGCCGACGACCCGGCGAGTGTGAGTTCTCTTCTGTCTGATCCATCGCTTAAAGACGTCTCGGGTCAAACGCGTTGAATAGTTTGCTTGAAACCGTGTTATTCGTGGATGTGAGCTTCAGATCTTACTTACTCGCATGCTTTTGTGGTTAATCTATCATCCTTTATTGTGAATTGTTGAAAAGGCCAATGAGAGAACAGAGGACCTCAGACAAGCGTCGAGTATTTTGAATAGTTTATCAGGACGGATGGAATGATGGGATACATGAGCAGAAAGGTCAGGAAAGTTCTCCATCAGACAGACGTCTGGGTGTAATTGGAATGACCTTTATTCCGTCAC
Source organism: Beaufortia kweichowensis (assembly GCA_019155185.1). Classification (NCBI taxonomy): domain Eukaryota; kingdom Metazoa; phylum Chordata; class Actinopteri; order Cypriniformes; family Gastromyzontidae; genus Beaufortia; species Beaufortia kweichowensis. The sequence continues at coordinate 22,306,038 of CM032795.1, forward strand.
ATAAACAAACAGACATCCGTCAGACGCTGTCATGTTCCTCATTCACTTCACACAGATGATCTCTGAACACTTGTGTGTTTTAATCAGCAGCTGTGAAGGTGAATGCTAGTGATATCAGACACGAGAACCAATATATTCTTTTTTAAGTCTAACAAAAATCTAGTTTTGTAAGACAGAAAAGACACATGTGATCACATGTGAAGCTTGTGCTTCTGCAACATTTTTCTCATGTCAGTTGTCACATAAAAACCCGTGTGATTATAGGAGAAATGTGCTGAGAAGATGTTCTTCACATGTGATCTCATGGGATTTTGCACTTTCTTTCTTTTTCTAACATTTCCTGGATATCTGAATAGATGACATAGATCAGTAATCATGTTTTTAAGTAAAGGTCTGTTATGTTCATAACTTTAAACTGTATTAACCGGTTTTGCTCTCTTAAATCTTGATTGTATGTTATGTTGATTTGTGTTTCAGGTGTATGAGCAGGATGATCTGAGCGAGCAGATGGCCAGTCTGGAGGGTTTGATGAAGCAGCTCAACGCTATCACAGGTTCAGCTTTTTAACAAACACAAACACACACCCTTACAGAAGAACCCAACACCTCAAACTGTCAGACTGTCTGGTGTTGATGTCTTCTGTCAATCACCCGCTCATCCTTAAAAACACCCCGACACGGAGCGAAACAGGGAGACGGGGGACCAGATGCTGTCGTGCTGGATCTTCTTTGGTGGTTTAGCTGGATGTGCTGTTGAGTTTCTGCACTGAGACCATCATCATTCATTGATAAACCCATAAGGATGGAATATTGAGGTATGAAGTATAACTGGTGACGGATCTGAACTCTCATTCACTTTCTAAACTCTTCATTGACATCTTGCCAATTTCTTGCTGCCAAGATCTCTTAAACTACACATCAGAAGATGGAGGATATATATTTGTACCTGGATGAGGTCATTCCTGTAAAAACTCTCTTTCTTTCTGTCTTTGAAGTTTCAAACATTTTGTTCAGCCAGTTTTTTTTTTTTTTTTTTTTGCATATTTTCGTCTTTCTTCTGTTTACAGACACGTGTTGTAAAAGTCCATTTACTACAGAAACAATGTGAAATAAGTACTATGGTATATTTTTACACGAGTGAGTAACATAACCATCACATCTCCATCAGCTGAATCTCTGCAGATCAAAGCCAGACTGAATCTGATGAATCTGAAAACGTTATCAGACCAAATCACTTCTCATCTTTCGTCTTTGCACTTTTCTGTTCTGACGTCAGCATCATTTTTATTATGCCTATATATTTTAAGTCACTTTATTTATTTGCTGTGAGAAAATGTTTATTTCCATTTCTTTTATAAACGGCGTAAGAGAGGAAGAACAAAAGTTGAGTTGCAGGTCTGAACGAGTGAGCGAACGCGTTATATTTGATATTTTTCTCGGATGTCGAGCCGTCCATGACGATCAGATCCCTGTAGCAGCACATGGAAATACTCTGTTTTTTACTGTACAGATCTACAGACGGCGGGGTCTCGGGTACGGGTGGGACGGGGTGGCTCGTGGATTTTTACTGATATATTTAATATATGATTTCTTTGGCAGCAGTAATTTATGCGGACAGTGTGATTAAATCAAGAGCTTTTCTGTTACCTGATCGGATGAAAGAATGAGGAATTATGAGACGGCCTCCGGAGTGTTGTGAAAATCTTCTGATTTCATTTAAACAGGATTATTTTTGTAACACACATCTAATTTTGTGTGTTATGATATGTGTGTGTGTCACAACATCATTTTTTATACATCAAATAAATGCGTCTTTTAGTTGAGAGGTTTCTGTATTACACATCAAATCGTCCTCTTCTTCATCATCATCTGTGTGTTTTTAAATGAAGATTTATTCTTTGGTTCATTCATTTAAGAATCATTTGTGGAAGAAAGGAGAAAAATCAGAAACGCTTGACAATAAAGTTGTATTGTTAACATTAGTAAATGCATTAACTAACATAAACTATTGATGAGCAATATTGTTTTTCAGCATTTTTAAAACTTTGTTCATGTTAATACAGTTGTTTGCGTTAGGGTTCATGTTGGACATTAACTGAATAAATGCTGTAGAAATATTCTTTACTGTTAGTTTATGTAAATTAATGCATTTACTTTTGTTACTTATGATAAAGAAATCGTTACATAGACTCGTCTGTCCAGAAAGCACAAATAAACACTGTAACATCATGTTGTGGTGTTTATTTGTACAGTAATCTTCATTTTCTCTTGTTTTACAGAAGATAAAGAGTGAAATGAGGGTTTGAAATGAACTGATGGGATTGATCAGTAATAGCAGTTTGTCATTGACAGATGAATGATTGAACTTTACCTCCAAAACAATGATGAGGATCAGGAGAAATATCTCGATCTCACTTCGGCTTTTACACCAGATTAAGAATCATTCTTGTGCATCTTTTAAATCCTAAAATTGTCAATCCAATTTTAACATTGTTAACCAAATTAGAGTAGTCATTAAAATACGAAAGACATTTTTCCATGTGAAGGGAGGAGGGTATTGTATACGGTACAATATAAACACTCCCCGACTGTTTCTACCCATGATGTTTAATACAATTGCTGGTTTTGTAATGCACTGTAGAACAGTCCAATGTTCCTTTTTATATAGAAATGTTCTTTGAATGGTGCGTTCTTTTGGTTTGATAAATAAAGGTTTTGATAATAAAAATGTATTTGATTTTCTTTTCTTCATCTGTGTAAATGCAAAGAGATGTGGCTTATGTGTAACTGAGTGTGTATTTTTATCAGACTGAGTGTCTAAATTATAGTCATTCTGAAGTCCGTCATTAATATTATCCAGCTGTTCGTTTTCTTTGATCAACACAAAGGTGAATGTAAGATTTTGATGTCCTGATTCTGTATTTTTTATATTAACTGCCAAATGAATGTTGTAAGAATCAGACGCTTCACTTTCAGATGAACAGAAGTCTGACTGAAGATGAGACGCGTCCCACACGCGGTCGAACAGCTCAGGGTCGTAACATATGTCCTGTGTAATGAACACCACTAAAGACATATGCTTGAACAGATGCTTCACATGAGCTGCTACACGAGAGATAATGACATTGTGTTCATCCTACATCCCTCTGCTGACCTCAACATGACCAGACCGCTAAACTATCTCACTCTCTCTCTCTCTCCCTTTCTCTCTGTCTCTCTCTCTCTCTCTCTCTCTCTCTCTCTCTCTGTCTCTCTCTCTCTCTCTCTCTCTCTCTCTCTCTCTCTCTCTCTCTCTCTCTCTCTCTCTCTCTCTCTCTCTCTTGTCTCCTCTCTCTCTCTCTGTCTCTCTCTCCTCTCTCTCTCTCTCCTCTCTCTCTCTCTCTCTCTCTCTGTCTCTCCTCTCTCTCTGTCTCTCTCTCTCCTCTCTCTCTCCTCCTCTCTCCACTCTCTCTCTCTCTCCCTGTCTCTCTCTCTCTCTCTCTCTCTCTCTCTCCCTTTCTCCTCTGTCCTCTCTCTCTCTCCTCTCTCTGTCCTCTGTCCTCTGTCTCTCTCTCTCTCTCTCCTCCTCTGATCTCCTCTGTCTCCTCTCCTCTCTGTCTCTCTCTCTCCTCCTCTGTCTCTCTCTCTCCTCCCTCTGTATCTCCCTCTCTCCTCCCTCTCCTATGTCTCTCCTCTCTCTCTGTCCCTCTCCTCTCTCTCTCTCTCTCTCCTCTCTGTCTCTCTCTCTCTCTCTCTCTCTCTCTCTCTGTCTCTCTCTCTCTTTCTCTCTGTCTCTCTCGCTCTCTGTCTCTCTCTCTCTCTCTTGTAACACATGTAACAGGTGAAGATCTTTGAAATCTCTTCATCTTGTCTGTGATTAGTGATTAGACCTAGTCCCTAATTTCAGTATTCCTATTTTATAAATAATACTGTTGTAGTACAGTATATCATATACTACAGGCCAAAGAGAGAAGTGTTATAAGAGTTGTGAATTATAATGCGATTGTGTTGGTTTGATTGTGGGTGTTGATGTGTTTGTGTGCGTGCGAGCGTGTGTGTGTGTGTTGCTATATGGCTCTTAAGTGTTTGTTACAGTAGCTTACAGTTTATTACTGATTATATTTGCATGAATATGAATAGATCTGGTTTGATCAAAGTTTTCAAACATTCAGTCAGACTGTGACCCACATAAAGAAAGTTGAACTTCAGTGATGTTAGTACACTGGACGTTACCTCATGACCTGTTTATATGATCACAGCGTGTGGAGTGTATGTGGAAATAAACGGATGCTGTGCAGATAGATGCTGATGGGCTGTTGACCTACATATGAAGCCCTGAGGTGTAAATACAGACCGCAGAGAGAGAGAGAGAGAGAGAGAGAGAGAGAGAGAGACAGAGCTCAACATGCTGTACCCATCCACAACCCAGCTTCACATCACACAACTGTACATCACAACTACACACCATCAAACACACACGCCTGAAATAAAAATATATTTTTCTTGGCAGTCTAATAAAATAATGAGTCAGTTAATTCAGCAGATCTTTACAGTTGTTCTTTTGTCTTTTCTGTCAATATGTTAGTTTCATTTACATTTCTTTTTACACTATACAAGGAACAGTTTGACAGATTAAAGGTGTTGATTCAGGTCTTGTAAATGCACGTGTACATGTAGATGTGTTTTAGCTTCAGGTTAAAGTGTTAATGGAGACAGACAGACAGACAGACAGACAGACAGACAGACAGACGGTGTCTGACAGCAGGATTTCAGCTCTACTTAGAGATTTTATGTCGTTTTAGAACCTCTGAATGCTGAAAACTCTGTTAGTAAAATAAGAGTCATACAGATGAAATACTGCAAAACATTAAACACATTCACTCTCTGTATTCATGTACAGTATTTTTTACAGATGGATGTTTTACTGACATTATCTTGTATCATAATCACTGTGTTATACAATGAAAAGTGATTATATAAATATAACATATAAATGTTGTAAACTCGTCAGATGTTGAGTATCTGCTTCAGCGTGTGTGCTTGAATCTCTTTCATGTTTTTCATTTAGTTCATTAAGGATGTTAAAAGTGTTGAGATATATGTGATGCTGTGATTCATAATCTCAGACAGTAAATCAACTGATGGTCAGTGTTTTAAGTTATCACATGTGTGTTTGTTCCAAACGTTTCATAACAGATTTATCTTCTTATACAAACATGATTGATGATTAAATTGTATGAATGTAGTTCTGTATAGTTGGATTGAGGTCAGGACAGGTGCTAAACATGTTTCTGTTGTGTTGTTTTTGAACAGATGAATGAATGTAAATGACACAGATCTCTGAGTGATTCTTCTGTTGTCATGTGTTTGCTGTTGCTATGTGTCAGCATTGTGCTGTTTGTTTCACCAGAAGCTTAAATCAATGAGAGATAAATCAGAATGTTCCAGAAGAACAAGATGAAAGCAAGTTTTCATAGCAAAATCTCTGTGTAACTCTGATCTGTGCTCAGATGAAACGATGATGATGATGATGATGATGATGATGATGATGATGATGGTCTTCAGAGATCAGCCATGACATGTGGTAAAACTACAGTAAATCACTCTCTTCTTTTCTGTTTGTTGACGTGGATTAAACACATCTTACAGGCGGTGTGAGGAAAACAACAGCAGAACTTCTGAAGATCCTGCCCATGGATTCATTTTCCACATCATCTCATCATCATTAATATTTTGTTTATATTTATTACAACTACAGAAGCCCTGAACCGCAACGTGAAAAAATTCATTTTATATTCCTTCCTGGAGGCCAAATCCTAAAGATTTTCTTCTCTTTTTTTATCAAAATATTTTTTTTTCTTAAAAAAAGTTTTTTTTAAAAGTTATTTTTCTGTTTAATTTTTTTTCCTTTAAAAAAAGGGTTTTTTATCTTAAAAAAATTTTCCTCTTCGAAAAAAATATTTTTCATCTTTAATTTTTTTGTCTTCAAACTTTTTTCCTCTTAAAAAAATTTTTTCTTTAAAAAGTTATTTTTCTGTTAATTTTTTTTCCTTTAAAAAAAAATATTTTTCATATTTTAAAAACAATTTTTATCTTCAAACTTTTTTTCCTCTTAAAAAAAATATTTTTACATATTCAAAAAATTTATTTTTCATCTTCAACATTTTTTTCCCCCATTTAAATGTTTTTTTTCATCTTCAATTTTTTTTCCTTCGGAGCCGTAGAAGTGACATTTGCAAAATAAAAATCTAAATCCTTCAGATTTTCTTTTTTTTTTAATCAAAAGAATTGTTTTTTCTTAAAAAACTTTTTTTTTAAAGTTATTTTTCTGTTTTAATTTTTTTTTTCCTTTTAAAAAAAGTTTTTTTATCTTCAAAAAAATGTCATCTTCAACCTTTTTTCCTCTTAAAAAAAGGTTCTTTCTTTGAAGAAATATTTTTTCATCTTCAACCTTTTTTTTTTCCATCTTCAAATTTTTTTCCTTCAGAGTTTTTTCCATAGTTTTTCCCATTTTCGTCTCTTAATGGGAACAGAGAAGCATGATTGCATGAAATGAATATATTGGTGTATGTCTGTTCTTGCATTCGACACAGAGATGTAATTTTGCATTGTGTCCCTAAGGCTCTGTATTTATCCCATCTTAAAATGATTTTTTTGTCTTCTGATTTTTTTTCTCTCCCAAATTTTTTTTCCCTATCTTAAACATTTTTTTCATCTTCAAAAAATTTTTTTTTCATCTTCAACATTTTTTTTTTCATCTTCACATTTTTTTTTATTTAAATAAATTTTAAAAATTCATCTTCCAAAAAAATTTTTATTTTCAAAAAAAAAATTCATCTTAAAAATATAAATGTTTCATCTTCTTAAAAAATTCTCTTAAATTTTTTTTTTTTCATCTTCCAAAAACTTTTTTCCTCTTCAAATGTTTTTTTTTCATCTTCACATTTTTTTTTTCATCTTCAAACTTTTTTCATCTTCAAAAAAATATTTTTTCATCTTCAAAATGTTTTTTTATTTAAAAAAATATATTTTTTAATCTTCCAAAAAACAATTTTTATTTTTCATCTTAAAAATATACATTTTTCATCTTTTTAAAAAAAACATTTTCATCTTCCAAAAACTTTTCCTCTTCAAAATTTATTTTTCATCTTCAAATTTTTTTTTATCTTCAAACTTTTTTTTTCATCTTCAAAATGTTTTTTTCATCTTCAAAATGTTTTTTTATTTAAAAAAATATTTTTTCATCTTCAAAATGTTTTTTTATTTAAAAAAATATATTTTTTAATCTTCCAAAAAACAATTTTTATTTTTCATCTTAAAAATATACATTTTTCATCTTTTAAAAATATACATTTTTCATCTTTTTAAAAAAAACATTTTCATCTTCCAAAAACTTTTCATCTTCAAAATGTTTTTTTATTTAAAAAAATATATTTTTTAATCTTCCAAAAAACAATTTTTATTTTTCATCTTAAAAATATACATTTTTCATCTTTTTAAAATATACATTTTTCATCTTTTTAAAAAAAACATTTTCATCTTCCAAAAACTTTTCCTCTTCAAAATTTATTTTTCATCTTCAAATTTTTTTTTATCTTCAAACTTTTTTTATTTAAAAAAAAAATTTTTCATCTTCAAAATTTATTTTTCATCTTCAAATTTAGTTTTTTATCTTCAAACTTTTTTTTCATCTTCAAACTTTTTTTTCCATCTTCAAACTTTTTTCCTTCAGAGCTGTAGAATAGCATTTGCAAAATAAAAATCTAGACTCCTCGATTTTTTTCCATAGTTTCTCGTGCACACATGAAATGCTTCCTGTGCCTCATCTGTTTCTGTCTCCTGGCAGGTTTAATGGGGAACAAGAGGGAAGAGAAGGCATGGATGTGCATGAAGATGTAGAGATTTATTTTAAACTTGGCCTTAAAGACATTGTGTCTGTTCTTGCATTCCGACACAGAGATGTAATAGCCAAGCGATTTGAAGCACATTTTAAGGTCCAGAGGCCTGTTTGGAAACGGATTATACATAAGCTGGAAACCGTAATGCGTGTGCACGGGAAGCATTTCACAAGTGCACGAGAATATATTGTGTATCTCGATTTTTTATTTTTGCATGTGTCACTAAGGCTCTGTATTTATCCCATCTTAAAATGATTTTTTTGTCTTCTGATTTTTTCCTATCTTAAACATTTTTTTAATCTTCAAAAAAAAAAAATTCATCTTCAACATTTTTTTTTTCATCTTCACATTTTTTTAATTTAAAAAATTCATCTTCCAAAAAACAATTTTTATTTTCGAAAAAAAAATTCATCTTAAAAATATAAATGTTTCATCTTCTTAAAAAATTCTCTTAAAACATTTTTTTTCATCTTCCAAAAACTTTTTTCCTCTTCAAATGTTTTTTTTTCATCTTCACATTTTTTTTTCATCTTCAAAATGTTTTTTTATTTAAAAAAATATATTTTTTCATCTTCCAAAAACAATTTTATTTTCGAAAAAAATATATTTTTCATCTTAAAAATATACATTTTTCATCTTTTTAAAAAAAACATTTTCATCTTCCAAATTTATTTTTCATCTTCAAATTTTTTTTATCTTCAAACTTTTTTTTCATCTTCCAAAAAATATTTTTTCATCTTCAAAATGTTTTTTTATTTAAAAAAATATAAATTTTTTCATCTTCCAAAAACTTTTTTCCTCTTCAAAAAATTATTTTCCATCTTAACATTTTTTTTCATCTTTACAATTTTTTCCCCCTCTTCAAAAAATGTATTTCTTTTCAAGAGTCCACAAGAGAGAAAGTTTTTTTTGCTCTCTTTTTCCCCAAACCAGTTAAACACAAATCCCGCCCCCTAACATTAAAACTCCATCTTAAGACTCACATCTCTGCCTTAATTTCATTGGTCAACTCTTTTACTTTGTCACCTGAGCGTTCAGACGTCAAGGCAAGGCTTTATATCATGGATCCGACAGACAGTAAAATAAGTTGATCTATAGCATTTTATTATCATAAATAACAATTAGTAGGTTTCAGTGTGAGTAATTTTTTTTTATTATTTTAACTTTGAATGTTTATCATATGGTCTTTCTATGGCCTGCAGGGCAGGACGCTTGTTCTGGCTGTAATCAAGACCAAGTCTCACATCTGAAGGTTAAAGAAATTGAGTTTAATAAATAAATGTTATAACCTTATCATTAAAAGTAAAGTTTGTAAAAAAATCTTTTTGTCAAAACTTTTTTATTGCTTTAGTAAATATATCTTTGTTTAAATATTATTCTTGGAAAAAGACACAATACTGATTTTTTTGGATGGACTTCAGTCACTGTTGTTTATTTTAGAAAAGCCTTTGTTACTAAATAAAGGAAAATCAGTTTTAGTTAACAGGTTTTATCACTCAAAAAGAGAGAGAGAATCTACATACACACACATGTGAAATGGAAACTTGTTAGTCTTTTGTGTGTTCTGAAATGTATATAGTTAATGAAACATTGATTTGTAAAACATGATTTCCTAACATTATTTCATTCGCAGTACATTGATCGATGAATTAAATGAACTGTTAAGAAATTTTCTTAGTGACGTTAATGAAAGTGGTGTGTGTATGTACAGTGTGTTACTATGACAAGAGAATAAAGTTTTTCATTAGGACAAATTGAAATAGATGTTTATTTGTCGTGTAATGTAATGAATGATAAACACACATCCATCAGAAAGACTGATGACGGTTATCACACACACAGCGAGGGGTGTCGGCCATTTCATTGTCAATGCTGATTGACTGCTGTGTGTTTGCAGGTTTCTCAGAGTTGATCATCATCATCATCAATATTCTCAAAGGAAACATGACACAAACATCAGACATTTTCTTCAGTTTGTTTATTAAATCATTTTTCATGAACAGTCATCAGGGTCATACATTGATCTGAAAGAAATATGTTCTCGTATCCAAGACAAATATATTTATTTAAAGCTTTGTTTCAGATTTTATATCATATAGAGTGTGATGACAGTATAGACATACAGTATGGTGGAAGCGTCACGAGATGTTGCTCTTCTTCTGCTCCATCAGATGACAGATAATAAACTCTATTGATCTCAATGATGAAGACGACAAAGCCTCACTTCCACAGCTCTTCCTGTTTCATTGTGAAAAGAAACAAAAGCATTCCTCTGAATGATTCAGTACCACAGTAAAACTGACCCTGTCAACAAAACCACCTCCTGCTGATGGATCAATGATCAGATTTCATTTACATGACAATAGTCTGCATTTATTTCCCACTGGTGAAATATTTCACAGCAGATGAGAGTCAAACCCCAGAAAAACAAAATGAAAGAATCTCTTTTTTAAACACTCAATAACACTCAGAGTTCATTCCAAAATAAATGTTTTTTTTATTGAGGTCAAAAACAGAAACCATACAGAATATCTGAGGACAGACCGAGACTGTTCGGCCTTTTTGTAAAAAAATGCACTCGTCAGATCTGAAGTACTGAACTTTTTAATTTTTTGATATTAGATATTTTTTTAAGCATTTTTAACAGAAGTCCTTTTAAACAAAATAAATCACTTTAGGTAAATCAAAAAATTTTAAATTAATAAAATTTCATCTCGATACCTTTTCATCAATTTATAGTTTGTCATGATGAAATTATACCATGAAATATTAAAGTAAATAGGGAAATAACAGGTGAGAGAACAGAGCGAGATAGTTTTAGTCTCATTCTTCATTTTGAGCACATTAATAATGTAAATCAGTTTGGTCTCAGGAAGAGTTGGATTATAAACAGTGTCATTTGTAAATAGGCAGCATCATTAAAGCGCATGAAATGTGATTTATTCTGATCCTGTGATCTATTCATTCAGTTTACTAATCACATGTGACGGCACTAACAAGCGTATCATTATCAAACTCCAGCGTCATTTCATGCTCTGCAACTCTCAAATTCACTTCTATCAACAAACAAGAAGAACTTGCAGCTTTAGAAACACAACACAACCTATTTTATGTCACGATCCCAAAGCTGTGACCATTTCAGAGAGATCTGTGTATACACACACACACACATATATATATATATATATATAAAGGTTTGTTATTACAACAAACACTCAACAGGTCAATCTTAACATGTTTCCCCCCGTGTGTATTTAGACGCCTGATATTCATGTCCTTCATGTTGATGGATTTCTATGGGTTTACAGGTCACAGACAGAATGAGGCCAGAAAAGATCCCTGTGTGTTCTTATTCAACACCTACATCTGAGAGAATAATGATGATCGAGACATTCACATAACATCTGCTCAATCACATCATCTGACAGGTGTCGACCCGCCAGAAGAAGCGGCACACGTACAACATCTTCATAAATGCCCACAAACATTTATTGTCATAAAAATGCAACAGCATCGTTGTGAATATAATCATTTATTTACTCTAGGATAATGCAAGAAATGTACACATTTTTATCTCAAGGTATAAAATCTTTTTTCTTAAATAAGCAGTTTTCATTCATACAAGTTGTAATTGTGTTAATCATTATTATAAACCCTGAAGAGATCACATCCCATCATAACAATGTCAAAGGTAAAAAGAGTTCGCAATACAAATCCAGCAAACGCCGACCTGATTTCATCAAGTATTGCTCTGTATTTGACCATATAAAACACTTTATTACTAATGACACAAAATAAGCACTGTTCTGAATTTTTTATATATATAGATATATAGATATGTACATCAAAATATATGCTCTAGTTGAGTAAAGGCCTTGGTTGAAGCTGTAATCTGTGATGGGTTATGAAAAAGCGCTGACGTCACGTCCGCAGAAATATCTGCAAGACAAATCAAATCAATATATCAGTCACATCATTAGCGATAAGAAACTCTGTTTCATTTCCTATCATCACTGAGACATTTATTAACATCTACTGTACATCACATTTTCCTACATGCTGGAGGTGTAGAGTATAAAATAACTGATGTGAGATCTGAGCGATGTGTGTGTGGAGCAGGAGGTCAGACTGCCAACAGGATAAAGATGAAGAGGATGATGAGGAAGAACCTTTAACACCACAAACACACAAATCCTCTGAGAGATCAGCAGAAATCAATATCTGCAGCATCAGACTGAAGGCGTGTGTGTGTTGATCTACTTCACTGCTCAACTCATGGACTTCCTCAGTCACGTCTCTCTACATGTCATCATGTGCATCAATGTTATATTCCTATCAGCCACATTTAACCACAAATAACACTTATAAAATCAAATGATTGACTGTTTTACAGAAACTATAATCATTATTCATTAGACTGTTATGAGCACGCACACGCACGCACGCACGCACACACACACACACACGCATGCGCGCACACACACACAACTAGAGTTCTGCTGATGTGTTTTGCTCTATTGTGTTTGTGAATAATTGTCTCTCTTCTCCGTGTCTGTCTGTCTGTTGTTATAATGGAGGGTGAGACAGACACTGAAATGTGCTGAGAACAGATATGAGTCGTGATTCAGCCGTCAACCAATCAGAACAGCTCATTATACAGCACTCACATTAGCCTTCAATATTTCAAACATTGTGAGATTTTCACCAAATTCATCATATTCAACCTCAGCATAATTCCTCCTCCATCTTCACGTCTAAATGCGTTTCATTTAAGAACAGTAGTTTTATACAGCGTGACGTACAGGAACTGCAGCTGTGGGATGTTAAAGATGATGATTTTATGTTCGAGACAGAGCTGATGAATGTTTATTTGATGAGAAATAAGGGAAAGATATCGTGAGAGAACCAAGAGAAGCTTCTCTAACAATCCCACCGTCTCCAGCATTAATATGAACAAACACTGCTTGTATTCCAATAAATGAATAGCACATTGTCATAATTTAGACAAACTCATTTATCTTTCAAACTCATGACTGGAATGAATGTGAATGCGATTGGTTTGTGTGTGCAGTCATTTGTATTTAAATTGTGTTGTGTGTTGAAGTGCTTTTCTCCATCTTCACCTCATATTAACACATCAAATCAGCTCAGAGGTCACTGACGAAAACAACAACAAACACAGCTGAAAAACTTCAGATATAAAGGCAGAAAATATATAATATCATACTAAATATTCAAACAAATTTAAAATTGGTGGTAAAAGCAAACGGTCACGATAAAGTTTAAATTTACAGCGACGGTGAGCCGGAATAGAGCGATATGAACTATTAGTTTCCATTAAAAGTGAATGAGAGGAAGATGACGAGGAGAGAGAGAACCGAAGCGATGTGACTCTTCAAGCGTGTCTTAATGAGACCTTGAATATTTCATGGCAGCGTGACCCTCGGAGCCGGAGAGATCCTCTCATCCAGCATTCATCATATCACAATCACTAAACCTCTAGAGACGAGAGATCTGTCCTGACCCGAGACCTCCATACAGCACACAGACACAAAGAAAAGATTATCTCTAGAAACTCACCTGAAGACAATAAGACAATGATCGCTCAATATTGACATGAATTACTGTAGATGTATTCCTTCAGTGACTGTGATATATGTCAAATTTAAAAACTAAATACACTGAATATCATGATCTCTGAATCACTAAACTAAATTCTTTTTCTCATTTGCCAATATACAAGTTTTCCAGAGCAACCGAATGCTTCTGTCTGAATCTATTTATGAATAGATTTGACTTTTTTTGGTCTTTGTGAAATCTGTCAGCGTTGTACCTGTTTTGTCTCTATGTCGCTTTGCTCTCGATGTCTCGGGTGGATTCAGCCGCCCGTGCCAAACTGTCGGCCATCAGCGCTTCCTCCAGACTGCGACGGGCCTGATGGACCTTCAGCTCCTGATCCCTGAAGAGAGATAGAGAGAGACAAAAGCAGTTCAGAGAGATTCTGTCTGTCTGTAACAGCTTTCTTCATCATCTCTGACCTCTCTTTATCTGCTCTTACCCCCCCCTGACCTGTCAATCAATCTGAAACCCGTCCATCACCTCCCGTAACCCCGACCCACAATTCCCACATGCTGTCTGTCCTCCAGCAGTCACTACAGTCAAGTGACTGGAGACGCCATTTCATTTCTCTCTTGTGAAATAGAGTTTTATGCATCATGTGCTCAAAATAGCCAAAGATGTTAAAGCATGATAGTGAAGTAAAAGAAAATCAGCTGATAAAAACACATTCTAAGGGCAGCATCATGCAGGAGAGCAATCCCAGAATGCACTGCAATGAAAGATGCCTCTGATAAACAGAGAGTAAATGTCAATCATAAATATGCCTGTGTAGGACAACAAACAACACAACACCTCCCGTCATTCACAATCATGTCCTGTGTTTAAGATTTCACAATCATATACTAAATGAACCCAAAAATAACAATCATTTATTCGCTTGTTTATAAATCTGTATGTGACTCTTTGTTCGGTGAAACACAAAAGAAGATATTTTAAGAAATGTCTCAGTGGTTTTGTGTCAGTGTTGTTTGATTATCAACATTCTCCAAACATATTCATCTGCTACTGTCCTGCAATAAACTACCAATCAATCAATCAATCAATCAATCAATCAATCAATCATCTATAAACACAAGATCATTCACAACAAACACACCTGAACAACACAAAAATCACAAACACGTCATTCATGTGCATCTACTGCCATCTAGTGTCTCTGCCAACAAACTATTTCATTATAGAGGAACACTAGCGATTTAAAAACACGTTCAATTTAATACAACACAAAACATACGATTATTAATGAGAAATAAATGAGTTCAGATGCTAAATTCTGATGAAAGCATTAGAAAGGTTTGATATATATGCACATCTGTCAGTAAACAAACATCCACTGATACATCTGAGAGAATCGAAATGAACTTTCTGAGAAAGCACCAGTTCAGTGTTGTACAAACATGTTCTAGTATTAAACGCACAGAGACAGGAAGAGAGATGCTGTACCTGATGTCTTCATCAGTGATGGTAAACGCTTTACACAGCGGTTGAGCTGTATTCAGCCATATGGCCGGGTTCTTCTCAGCAGCTGTGGACGTCTGGCCTGTGATCGGTGCTGAACTCATGTGTAAAGCACTCGCTATAGCTGACAGAAGAGTCTCATCTGATGAATCTGGACCTATACCTGCAGAACACGCACAAAACACGCTGCTTTAGCTCTTACTAAAGATTACTAAAGCACTTATTTGACCTGGTCCGCTGATGATGTCATACTCTGTAAACCTTTGGGCAGCTCCATCGTTCTGAGAACATCTTCTGTCACGTCTGAAGATCTCAGTCCTTTCAAACGCTTTTCCCAGAACAGCTACACAAACACAAGACAAACCTTTCTGCATTTATACATTTACACCAGAAACATCATTTAGTGTGATTTATAATCAATGTCCATCATGTTGACAAACACACACAAACATTATTCATATTGTTGTTTTAACTATTTATAAAATGATGAGAGAGAGAGAGAGAGAGAGAGAGAGAGAGAGAGAGAGAGAGAGAGAGAGAGAGAGAGAGAGACGGAGAGAGACAGAGAGAGAGAGAGAGAGACAGAGAGACAGAGAGAGAGAGACAGAGAGACAGAGACAGAGAGAGAGACAGAGAGAGAGAGAGAGAGAGAGAGACAGAGAGAGAGAGAGAGAGAGAGAGAGAGAGAGAGAGACAGAGAGACAGAGAGACAGAGAGAGAGAGAGAGAGAGAGAGAGAGAGAGAGAGACAGAGAGACAGAGAGACAGAGAGAGAGAGAGAGAGACAGAGAGAGAGAGAGAGAGAGAGAGAGACAGAGAGAGAGAGAGAGAGAGAGACAGTCTCTCTCTCTGTCAAATGCTTTCTCATCAGAAGAAAAGCTCTTTGAGTCAAGAGAACATTAATGACACATCAGTCATTTCACTGCTTGATCCAGCAGTCATACAGTCATCTGGACAGATGTTCTCACCTGTCGCGGCTGCTCTGTAGCTCTCTGAGGATCTGATTTCACCTTATTGTTGGGATGATTCACCACTTTAGTGACCGGCTGTTTAAAGATGGACGCTGTCTGTCTGATGGGTAGAGCCGTGTTGAGATCTGGCTTTCCCTGTAAGAGAGACAGACACACAGAGGACAGAGATAGATAGATAGATATACTCATTGATGTAAACATCAGCAGCAGAGAGAAACTACATCATCGAGGCTGATCCACATTATATAACAACTACGTCATTCATCAATAATCATGATCACATGACACAAACACTGGACAGAAATAAAACACAGCTTTAAGAATTAAGAAGAAAAGATTATAAACTGAGAACTACAATCACAGTAACACGTTAACTGAACTGAATGTATCACAACTAGATATTAAATTTTTTCTTTTATATTTTCTATATTTCCTGTTTGCACTTTATCCTTTTGTTTTCTCTGGAAAGGTGCTTTGAAACAGTAAAAGCCCTATACAAATCAACTTGATTCATTCTGCTGACATATAATTGTTAATGAAAAACAATGTTAAATTAATGCTTAACAACTAAAGCACTGAACCGAATCTGAGGAGTTTCAACATCTGAAGGACAAAAGACAGATTTTAATGTTGTGTTGTGTCTATACGATGAGCTCTTGTGGTGTCAAAGGCACAAACGGCTGACGGGTGTAGCTCAGAGATGTGTGTGCGTGCGGGACAGAAGTGGGTCACGGGGCGCGGCGCTGAGAGAAAACACTGCTGACACACCTTTAACCTCCACAATCACACGAGGTTTAATAAACTCTCGGAAACTCAATGACAGATCAAATGATATTTAACAGAAGAACACGACCACGAGAGTCAGACGACCTGCTGACAGGAAAACACCCATCAACTGTAGAGACACACACGAGACAAACACAACACAAGACTGAAAAACCTCAGATCATATATTTATATATATCCCCGTCAAATATGAAATCAAATGACCAATAAACGACTAAAGAAAACAGAAACACAAACCACTGCAAGAGACATGATCAAGTTTAAAATGCAGCTGTATTTTTAATGTACATGGAATCATCATGACAAAACATCATCAATCTCAACCTTCATATAAGTGAAATGAGCTGATATCACACATTAGTTTAGACTCGTATGAGGAGCATCATCAGTATCCATGAGACAGAAACAGACGTCACAGCGGTTTGTTTTCGTTCTCCAGACATTAACAGACAGATAAATATGAGAATATTTTCCAGTACAGGTGAATGTTGTGTGGTGTCGAGTACCTTTGACAGACTGAGGTTATCGCTGCGCATCCTCTGCTTGTTCTTCTGCATTTTACTGGGCATCATTTTACCCGTCCGGAAGTCGAAACATCCCAGATCAACGGTGTTACCCAGGTAACGGGACAACTGCGGCTTGCTCCGGAACTTCTTTCCTGTAGGACTGAAAGAGAAGAACATGAGAATCCACATCATCATCATAACATTTCAATCAGCGCTTCAGTGTAAGAAACACACACAGGAATCAGCTGCTGATCATGAAGATGTTCATCTGACACACGTCACGTCTTCTGTTCTCTCAACTTAAAACAGCCTCTTTCTGACTATCACACTTCAGTTTTTTAACACTTTCTTTCTCAAAGCAAATGAATGATTTTATAGCCAGAAAAATGCTGTTAAGTACAAATCTAAACTAACCAACATCGATAAAGAATTAAAGATGAAAGAGATTAAAGAGAAATCAGACAAGTTTACAGGATACAATTCATTTACCATCACTGTAATAATGTCATGAAACACAGCTCACACTTAATAAAACAGTCTGATGGAACGTGATGAACACACATCACATGATGCCGCTCTACTGTACATACAGTAAACATGTTATGAGCAGAACACAGAACATCTGAACTCACAGCAAAGACATCAAACAAGATCACAGCTAGAATAATCACTCATGCGGGTTGGGTTATTGTCCATAAAAATGCTGAAAGATATTATATGTGTGAGTGTTTTTATAATTCAACAATAAAGAACAATTACAACTTTAAAATCAGATTTATTTCCAGTCATATCTAAGTAACAACTGAGATGATGTGCAGACACATTTAAAGAAAGCAACAATTCAAATATTAGACACAGGATGTCTTGTGTTAATGACTCCTTAAGCCTCTCCCACAGTTCTTAATGAGAACAGTTCTGCTCACCCCACACACACAGATACACCTCCTAATGTACACAAACACACACACACACACACACACACACAGATACACCTCCTAATGTACACACACACACACACACACACAGATACACCTCCTAATGTACACAAACACACACTTTGACACACACTACTCAAGAAATAGTTGTTATAACCACAATCAGAGAGAAGATGACATTTCTGTTTTGTGTTTCTCAAAGCGACAGTACAAGAATAAAAGAAAGAGTGAAATCAGGCCGTCTGACCGGACGCTTCTAAACGCTCAGACAAAAGATTCATCTCTCTATCATCATTCACTTTAATAACACAATTCTGTGTCTCTCTAATGTGAACATGAAATCATTATTTCACAAATGAAAGAAATCTTTCATTATGTTGTTAAAGAGTTCAGAGCGATGAGCAGTATACCATCTCTGACACATCTACGCTTATAAATCAAACAAATATCACAAAAATGATTCACTTCACACAGTATGTCTCAATTCCTCAACCGGACCAGAAAATACCTCAACTGGAATTGAGTTTTTAGTAATGACTCATTCAACACTGAGAGGAAATGTGGGCTGCGTTCTCTGTTAAACTCCAGTGAGAGACAACAGACACATCTACAAAGGGTTTGATGATGAACTACACAACAACTCCCTAGTAACACCTTAGCAACCACTCATTCGTGGGGTTTAAAATATGAGAGTGATAAAAACAGGCTCTGGATTATCTAGATTGTGTTGTGATGAGGAAGCTGATGGTGTTTATGTGTTTTTCTGATGTGATGATGACTCACAGAAAACATACAGACAGGAAGTCATGTTCCTCTAACACATCAGCACTGCCAGTAAAAGACCCGCTGCTAAATAAACACACACACACACTTCTCTGTTGTGTAATATATTAATACATATATACTATCCTCATCTGAAGATGATCCAGACAGGACTGGAGACAGCGGAGCATTTCCATCACGCTTCAACATAAACACGCACAAAAAATCAGCAGCACAAAGAAAAACTGTGTCCTCCTGAGCAAACATTGTGTGTGTGTGTGTGTGTGTGTGTGTGTGTGTGTGTGTGTGTGTGCGTGCATTCCTAATAGAAGCACTGATATACATTCTGATGAAAGATCAGTCTACAGGCCACCATGACACTTCATATAAAACCCACACAGCACACAACACACATCAATCTCTGCAGATACACAAACATCACAATTCTACATGAGTCATGAAGAGTGAGACACTACTGAGAGAGAGTGAGAGAGAGAGAGAGAGAGAGAGAGAGAGAGAGAGAGAGAGAGAGAGAGAGAGAGAGAGAGAGAGAGAGAGAGAGAGAGAGAGAGAGAGAGAGAGAGAGAGAGAGAGAGAGAGAGAGAGAGAGAGAGAGAGAGACCAAAACTACATAAAAGGGTGTGTGGTCATGTAAAGCACAATAATCCTTCACTCACTCAAATTATGAATGTTTAAAGGGATAGTTCACCCACAAATAAAGATTCTTTTATTATTTCCTCGCCCTCATGTCGTGTCAAACCTGCTTGTTTCAGCAGAACACAGAAGAAGATCTTTTGCAAACCGCTGGTCACCGTCACACATTCACTTTCATAGTGTGAACACAAGATACTATAGAAGTCAATGTGTGCCGGTGACCAGCGTTATGAAAAATATCTTCTGTGTGTTCCTCAAAAGAAAGAATCATTTACAGGGTTTGAAAGACATAAAGGTGAAACAATTATGACATCATTTTTTTTTGGGGTGAATTACTCATTTAAAGCATTTCTCTCTCTCACACACACACATCGGTCATCTGTCTAAGAGCTTTTTGAGAAGGATGTCTGATAATAATGATGTGAAACCTCACAGTTTCTGGTTTTAAATCGGATCAGTCTGATGTTTGACTCTGAACGCACACACACACACACACAAACACACACACACACACACACACACACACACACACACACACACACACACACACACACACACACACACACACACACACACACACACACACACACACACACACACACACACACACACACACACACCAAAATACACTGTTAATAAAATTACAATTAAACGTAATAAGAAGTTTCATTCACAAGCATTAGAAATGATTACTCTACACACATATA
Organism: Beaufortia kweichowensis; assembly: GCA_019155185.1. Taxonomy (NCBI): domain Eukaryota; kingdom Metazoa; phylum Chordata; class Actinopteri; order Cypriniformes; family Gastromyzontidae; genus Beaufortia; species Beaufortia kweichowensis. The sequence continues at coordinate 22,326,311 of CM032795.1, forward strand.
AAGATCAATCTGCAGGAAATCTACTTTCTAACAATCTCAAAACTCTTACAGGTCTGAGCCAGTATCTAGTTATTATTCCTTATATTAGAAACATGACTTTCTCAGCAGACTGATATGAAAATGACTTACATAAATGATTATGTATCAGCTGATCACTGTATTATTACAGAAGTTTCCTCTCGTGTCCACAGAAAGATCTACTGAATAAGTTGTCATTTTGTTCAGTAAAGTAATGAGGCAATTTTTATGTCATTAAATTACATGACATCATGAGTGAAGTTATCAGTGACATTATGATGCTGTTTCTAACATCTAATGCTCTTCTGAACCAGGACAAAACTCATTCATAATATATATGATTTATTTATAGAATTATTACCAAAAACATGTTTATGGTGAAGATGAGAGTTCAATACACACAGACACACACACACACACACACACAGAGAAAACTCATCACACACACACACACACAGAGAAAACTCATCACACACACACACACACACACACACACACAGAGAAAACTCATCACACACACACACAGAGAAACTCATCACACACATACACACACACACACAGACAACTCATCACACACACACACACAGAGAAAACTCATCACACACACACACACACACACAGACAACTCATCACACACACACACACACAGAGAAAACTCATCACACACACACACACACACAGAGAAAACTCCATCACACACACACACACACACACAGAGAGAAACTCACACACACACACACACACACAGAGAAAACTCATCACACACACACACACACACAGAGAAAACTCATCACACACACACACACACACAGGAAAAACTCATCACACTCACACACACACACACACACAGAAAACTCATCACTCACACACACACACACACACACACACAGAGAAAACTCCATCACACACACACACAGAGAAACTCATCACACACACACACACACACAGAGAAAACTCATCGCACACACACACACACAGAGAAAACTCATCACACACACACACACACACACACACAGAGAAAACTCCACACACACACACACACACACACAGAGAAAACTCATCACACACACACACACACACACACAGAGAAAACTCATCACACACACACACACACACACACACACAGAGAAACTCATCACACACACACACACAGAGAAAACTCATCACACACACACACAGAGAAAACTCATCACACACACACACACACACAGAGAAAACATCACACACACACACACACAGAGAAACTCATCACACACACACAGAGAAACTCATCATCACACACACACACACACACACAGAAAACTCATCACACACACACACACAGAGAAAACTCACACACACACACACAGAGAAAACTCATCACACACACACACACACACACACACACAGAGAGAAAACTCATCACACACACACACACACACAGAGAAACTCATCACACACACACACACAGAGAAAACTCATCACACACACACACACAGAGAAAACTCATCACACACACACACACACACAGACAACTCCATCACACACACACACACACAGAGAAAAACTCATCACACACACACACACACACACAGAAAACTCCATCACACACACACACACAGAGAAACTCACTCACACACACACACACACACACACACAGAGAAAACTCATCACACACACACACACAGAGAAAACTCCATCATCACACACACACACAGAGAAAACTCCATCACACACACACACACAGAGAAACTCATCACACACACACACACACACAGAGAAAAACTCATCACACACACACACACACACACACAGAGAAAACTCACACACAACACACACACACAGAGAAAACTCATCACACACACACACACACACACAGAGAAAACTCCATCACACACACACACACACACAGAGAAAACTCACACACACACAGAGAAAACTCATCACACACACACACACACAGAGAAACTCATCACACACACACACACACACACAGAGAGAAAACTCATCACACACACACACAGAGAAAAACTCACACACACACACAGAGAAAACTCATCACACACACACACACACACAGAGAAAACTCACACACACACACACACACACACAGACAACTCATCACACACACACACACAGAGAAAACTCCATCACACACACACACACAGAGAAAACTCATCACACACACACACACACACACACAGAGAAAACTCATCACACACACACACACACAGAGAAAACTCATCACACACACACACACACAGAGAAAACTCATCACACACACACACACACAGAGAAAACTCATCACACACACACACACACACAGAGAAAACTCATCACACACACACACACACACACACAGAGAAAACTCATCACACACACACACACACACACAGAGAAAACTCATCACACACACACACACACAGAGAAAACTCATCACACACACACACACAGAGAAAACTCATCACACACACACACACACACAGAGAAAACTCATCACACACACACACACACACACACACAGAGAAAACTCATCACACACACACACACACACAGAGAGAAATGTTTCAATATGTGTTACAATATTTATGTAATTTGTGTAAATGATACAATGTATCTACTGTACGTTTTTACGCGCGCGCGCGCGCACGCACACAAAGTTACCTGTAGTAATACACATCACTCTTTCCAGCACTCAGTCCGGACTTCCGGATGACTTCTTCCTTCTTCCAGCCGGGAGGAAGCGCTGGACAGTCCGTCCTCTTCCTCTCCATGATCATCGATCAACTGTAACTCTTCGCGATCTGTCGGCTAACAGCTAGTATGGTTAGCTGCCGAGCTACTGCCGTAACTAGTTAATAATCTCTCGGTTAATGCCGTGAAACTCTCGCCGAGCGCGCAGATCCGGTGACGCGAGCTCGTCACGGATCATAATCTGCGCGCGATGCGTGTGTAACGCGCCCGTGACGCGCTGAAATATCAGCAGCACTTCCCGCACGAGTGACCAGCGCCTGGCAACAGCACGCCCCGCCCCTCACGGAGGAGTTAGCCACGCCCATCCCGCGGCAGACAGCCCCGCCCTAATGCACTGACAGTAACTGTGTCCCAGTTGAACACGAGTGAATCTCGGGATGGTCGAGGCTGCAGCCTAGTGACATCACAAGAACTGTGTCACTAATGCTTTAGAAAATAAAACATGACATTATACAGACAAATACAACAGACTTTATTAGACTTTAACAAGAACGCATCTGACACAAAGATTCATTTCTAAATGAATGTGTGTAACTTATAATGAGAGATTTCACACATTTAGTACAAAGACAAACTTTCATTTGTTTATCATCTGCTAATACACTTATAACATGTGTGCAATGCAGCAATTTAACACTTATTATTTCATTATCTCTCCTTTAACTCTTTTAACTATTTGATCTGACAGATTGTTATTAGAATCAAACTGAATATATTTTTACAGCATATTAATTGTCTAATACACAAACGTGACGTAATGTGCACGCACGGATGGATAATTCTTAAGATTATAAATAACTTGTTTATTTGGAAGTATGTAGTTACACAAGTGCCACTTTGTGTGCCTGTATTGACTTATTCAATATTTAAATAAAGATTTCATAAACGTGTTTTATCGAAATACTTTCAATTAAAAATGAATAAATAGGTACAGAAGAGGGCAATTAATGATCTAATAAAAAACAACAACCTGCAGTTAATAATAAATAATAGAGAGCTAATAAAATGATAATAATTGTATTATTTTGGAGCGTTAAGCTCTGTGTCTAAAATGCTTTCGTGATTGGTCAGCGGTGTGTGACGTCAGTTCCGGGTGAGCGTGTGTTGACGCAATCAGCTGAAAGTTGCTAAGCGGAGCAGCTGTGAGATATTTTCTCTCTTTCACTCGACAGACGCTTTCATGAGACTCACACGGTAACATTATTATCTCATCTTATTCTCATATCATCTCGTCTTATCTTCACACTGTTAGTTAACTCATGATTTCTGTGTTTACTGACCACGAAACGCGCAGCTGAAGCGCTAACAACACATTCACATGCGCAGAGATTGTTGTGTGTCTGTATGTTTGTGTATTTATTGTCATGTACTGTGTGTGTTCTACAGCACATAATGGATCTGTTGGTTATGATGTTATACTGTACATGTATTTCAGGTTGTGGATGATCATTTAGTGTTGTAGATCCCACAGGATGGCCAGTGCAGCGGCCAGTGAGACCTCCTCCTCCTCCTCCTCCTCCTCTTCATCATCTACAGCTAACGGACAGACAGCAGGAGACAGTAACACAACTCAAGACAGCACATTTGAGTGTAACATCTGTCTGGACACATCTAAAGATGCCGTCATTAGTTTGTGTGGTCATCTCTTCTGGTGAGACCCTGTTCATGTATACAATACAACACTCGCATTCATTTCACTACTAAACATTAACTGCTCCATACTGTATTTTCTTTCATCTCGCTGACTCGGTGACATCACTCTCTAGTTGGCCGTGTTTGCATCAGGTGAGTTTTCTTCTGTTGAACACACATGTCTGCGTAACAGGATTGTTGTAGCGATGACTGTGTGTCTCCTTTCCTGTGTGTTTGCAGTGGTTAGAAACCAGACCGAACAGGCAGGTGTGTCCCGTCTGTAAAGCCGGCATCAGTCGGGATAAAGTGATCCCACTGTATGGAAGAGGCAGCACGGGTCAACAAGACCCCAGGTACGCTTACGGTCATCGTGTATTAACAAAGTAAAGCAGATTAAACCTGCCGAGTAGAAATGGGTCAGTGGGCAGAACTGCATTCCAAACCAGTTTAGACATTGAAGACTTTTTTTTATTTAAACAAAGTTTATAAATGATGAGTGATTTAAAATGTGATCATATTGTACAGTGAATCAAGCACACAGCATGTATGTGTGTGTCTTTTCTCTGTGGTTTCAGAGAGAGAACTCCTCCACGACCTCAAGGACAACGACCAGAACCAGAAAACCGTGGTGTATGTATCTTTGTTCTGATTGTATATTGAGAATGATTTTGTATTCTTTTTTATGATAAATAAGCAGTTGTTGTTGTTGTTTTATTAAGACTTGTCACCTCCCATGACATCACTGGAAATTAGTCACATGATCAATCACTTTCCCACTTGAGTTTATTAATGGTGGTAAATTCACATTTGTAATGATGCATGTGTCATAGATGCACGTCTGTGATGAAACTCTTACATGGATAACTGAAGATGCTGTTGTGCAAACCCACAGCTAATTCATTAGTCAAACGACCGGCCCGATGGGACTTGTTATGTTTAGTCTCTAAAGACGACACACCGAGTCGTTCCTCGCGGCTCATCTGACGTATACATTGCATCACGTTTTGCGCACTCATTTAACTCCTAATCGTTTACGAATGATTTCTTTATATTAGCAGAATCTGCATATATATTGGGCTGTGTATAAAGAGCTTTCTTTTCTCAGGGTTTTCAGGGATTTGGCTTTGGAGATGGAGGTTTCCAGATGTCTTTTGGAATCGGAGCTTTTCCTTTTGGGATTTTTGCAACAGCGTTTAATATTAACGATGGAAGACCTCCTCCAGGTACATGACAATATTCTTATTCTGATTTGGAGTTTGTGTTTAATGATTAAAGAAGAGCAGATGTTCAGTGATGACGTGTTCTGAACCTGTTTCTTGTGTGTCTGTATGAACAGCAGCTCCAGGAACTCCTCAGCACACAGATGAGCACTTCCTGTCCCGCCTCTTCCTGTTTGTGGCTCTTCTCATCATGTTTTGGCTGCTCATCGCTTAAAGGGTTATAATGATGATACTGGAATGACAGCCTGTAGAATCAGAGATCACATTAATCACATGGGTGAGCTTTCAGTGGTGCACATGTAGTTCTTCTGTTGGTTCTGATGATTTTAACAATGAAACATTTTTCCCATTTGGGGTCTTTTTCTATGAAAGAGATGTTTTTGATGGCATGTCTGTAATACTGTGAAATGCGATGATATAATTTTAAATAAACACCAGAGCTTTATTTCTACGACTGAGGTGCTTACTTTAATGTTTATTATTTATAACTATAAGTTTAATACAGTATGTGAATAAGTTTACACTTACTGTCAGGAGGAAGCTGGAAAAGTCATCATCTGCTGCTGTGAACATGCAGACAGATCTCTTCTGTGATTGAACTCGAGAGAAATCAATCATTTAACATTAAATAGTGACTTTGGAAAAGGGATCAGTCGTGAATTGATAAAGTTTACATCAAAAGTATTTATTCTACACACAAACATCAGCACACACAGTTTTAAACTGTTCACCTCCAGTTGTTCAGAAACTCAATATAATAAAAATAATAATTAATGACATCATACAGGTGTACACACTGATGTTACCGTGGTGATGAAATCAAAGGTGTCCTTTGGCTGACGAGACATAATAGCCGAGCTTTAGATGTTTGGGATATTATGCTCTTCATGCAATCAGTATTGTAATGAAATTAACATAGAAGATAAAATGTTCATTTTGTTCCGCTTGTGATCTTTAGCTACTGAAAGTAAACATGTGTAACATTCATGTAATGATGTAAAAGCAGGCACTTCTACTGTGATAACACATTAATATTACATGACTGTACCGTTCTGTAATACACCAGCATCTCCTGTCACATTATAAAATCATTTTCATCCGTTTACTTGTTCATTTATTATGCAGCCATGTAATAATCTCAGTTATCAGAGAGTAACAGGGAAAATAAATCTCTGTTTGGAGTGTGTGTGAATAAACTGAGGTCTATAATTATACTGCAGTGTAATGAAAGCTTCAGCTCTTCAGTCATCATACTTCATTAGACAGAGGAATAAACTGTAAAGAGTAAATCAATGTCACAACAACAACAACATGGCGGGAGAAACGACATCTAAAATCAGTCAGAAGGAGTGAAAGGCAGACGGCTGTAACACTCGAGTAATGGATGTAATAAAAATGAACACACGAATGAATCGCACAGGAAACACGGCGAGGTTACGCTTCATCTCAAAATCCAAAGAAGATTATTTAGTCTTAACTCCTAAGAATAGCCTTCTGCACAATATAATCTGTTGCTCTTGTTAAATGTGACATGGCGAGATTTCATGAGATTCACCCATAAACTGAAATGTACACAAAAAATCTAATATATATATATATATATATCGTAAATACTAAAATAAAGAATAAAAGTCAAGGTAATATGGAGTGTTTTAAATGTTCTGTGTGTGTAGTTTGTCAGGTGTTTGTTTAATCTACGATGGGGCTGTGAGAGACGCCGGGCCAGTCGTACGTGTCGGGCAGGAAGGAATCGTAATTGGTGTTCCACACAACAGATCTGACGTAAGCTTCTTTATCCACAGGCTCTGGGTAGCGAAAAGCCATTCCCTGTGAATATACAAACTTCACCACCTGCAGACAAGAAAAACAACACAATGTACA
>CM032795.1:22336294-22406294 GCA_019155185.1 Beaufortia kweichowensis
CTGTATGTACTGACTCAATAATGAGATTCAGTCCGTTTCTAAATAAACATGTGAGAATAAATGAGATTATGTTGTACAGATAGTCACCCTGAATGTCATCATTGAAGGTACAGTACTTCTCACGGTATTTCTTCAAGAAGCGGAAGGCGTTGTGATTTCCAAAGTCTTCGAACTGAATGAGTGTGTCCTGTCCATATTTATCAACCACAGCCTCCATGAACTCATCGATGAGATCGTCGTATCGCTGAGATCGATCTCGCCGCTGGTACAGACCCATGTAGAACGGATCCCTCAGTAACTTCTGTAGAACGTTTCATTTAACATTATTCATTTTCAGAGAAAATCAATGTGTAAAATCCATCCAGAAGCTTTAAATGTGATTGGTGGATAGTTTGCAGTGACCTCATTATCTGTTCCCACATCGACACAGACGGGCAGACAGCTCTCGGGTCTGATCCCAGCACACGCCGTATAAAGACACAGCTTTCCTACGGGAATACCCATCCCATAAACTCCCAGATCCCCCAGACCCAAGATACGCTCGCCGTCCGTCACGACCACAGCCTGCGAAGACATAAACACGCACGTCTGCTCAACAGTGTGCCGTCTACATAGGCGGCGAGTTGCTGGAATGGTGAAATACCTTGACTGTGGTTTCAGGCCAGTTATCCAGAATGGAACGAATGTGTCCTTGATCTTTAATGGAGATAAACAGACCTCTGTGGGGAAGAAAACCACCATTACACACTGTCGTCACATCTCTCTGGCTGAAGACATCTTCAGTATGGCTTTAGTTTTATTTACGCTATATGAGAAATAGATCTGCTATCGAGCAAAAAGCAAACCACACTAACACACGGCTGTAATATGATGTTACAGTATACAGCTCATGTCTTTAAGGGACGGTAGAGAGGACACGTTGAAAGGATTGGCAGCTTACTTGGGCCGGCGGAAGATGTGACCGTACTGTGTGCACGCGAGGCCGACGGTGGGAGTGTAAACTATAGGCATTAAAGCCTCGATGTCTTCCATCAGCACACGGTAAAAGAGCCGTTCATTCCTCTCCTGAATCCCCATCAGATAAATATACCTGCTCAAACAAACACGTGTCAATAAATGAAGAGTCACAGATTGGCTATGTTCTTATTGGTTAACATTATTTTCCCCAGCCACATGGTCTTGATTACATCAGCAGAGAAAGTGACCTTGTATTAAAAATGAAATCACATGTCATGACATCACATTTCTTTATGGAATGAGATTTCAGTGATGTGATGTGAGCTTTAGTACTTCTGCAGCGGGTCAGACATCTTCTTCAGGTTCTTCTGGAAGCGCGTGGCCTGCGTGTCCTGAGTCTCAATCTTTGGTGGCAGAAGACCGTGAATGCCCAACATCTGCCGTTCCTTCAGTGTGAACGCCATACCCTGACAAAACCACATACAAAGACAACTGCACATGATCTGATGTACTGTAACACTCATAAAGACGGTTCAAATGCAGAAAGGTTTGTGTGAAAGGTCAGGTTTAGGTTTACACCATACAATATACAGTTTATTACAACATGTGTGTGTGTGTGTGTGTGTGTGTGTAATTCAAGCCAGGTTGTCAACAGGAAGGAAATCAAAGCAGCCAATAAGAGTGAGTGAGTGTGAAACGCCCGTCTATAACATTGACTTCTATATATGTGTGTGAATGTGTGTTCAGATCATCTGCTGAGTCACTTCACAACAAACACCTTCAAAACTCTCATACAAAATGTGAAAAGTGAGTTTTTATGTCACACACACACTTAAAGCAGAGAAAATGACTTTATTCAGTAAATATTTATTGAACTTATTGGATCGCTGTACTGTATCTGATGTTTAATGATGTTTTATTACTACAAGACGTGTGTTATACATCAGAATGGATGTGTAATGACTGTTTCTGACCGCATGTAAACGTCTGTAAAGGTTCACTACTCTCTTTTCTCTTCTTTCACTTCTTTAAGTTCAAACAGAATCAAGCAACAGAAGAGATTGTGTTGACACTAACCTTGTTTGTTCGAGGGTTTAGCATGAGAGGTTTTCCCTTTTCTTTAGTGTGAACCCATCGACACACACTCACACACGGCTTCAGTCTGGACAGCATGACTACACACAAATACACACTCCTGCAAAACAAAACACACACACACACATAAACACCTGACCAGATGATCTCATACTGATTCTCAAACACTCTTCACATGAACACATCTGTCAAATTCACACATGTAAAGAGAAATGGATTTACATTCGTTCAAAACTTCAATCTAAAGTAAGAATCAAAGTGATTTCATTTGTTTGTGTGTTAGTGCTGAAAACAGAATAATCAGACAGAAATGTGACGTGTGTCAGCACTGATCTTGTGTGATAGAGGAAATGAAAGTCAGTTTGTTACACGACACACACTCTTCATCAGTTTATCATTACAGTCAAAGTACACAACATATCATATCAACACTGCTGTTGGGTTCATGGGATAGCACATCCAAAACTTCCAAAAGATTATTATTACTTATGAGATGATTATGAGAAATGCTCTCTATATAACAAACACACAAAACACACAATCCCTTTTCTGATGATTTGTGCAGAAGAAAAGCAGGAAAGTTTTTAAATGACACTGTATTCAGAGACACATATAGAAACGACTTCAGTTTCACACGACAGCACATTCCACACAACATTATCCACAAAGATTATTTATGACCTCATCATCCCACATGTGTCCCAAAGTCACAGGATTAACATTAACAGACGAGTAAAAAGCCCTGTGACCTTTGAGGGAGGACACAGAAGGATATTTTAGTAAGAGGTTACAGCAGACCTGTGAAGATTCCCACAGCTGTCACAATCCAGCAGATACACAACTACACACAATCACACTGAAACTACTAACACATCTTCAGATGATCTCTTCCAAACCAACAGTCCTTCAGTTCACAAGCTTTATTCACTAACATCATGCAAACATGTGTATTTATGAAACATCACAGCTTTTCATTCATCACATTCATCAGAATACACAGACTATTCCAGCATTACAGACGTGACGGCTTTCAGGCCATTCTTGACATATAAATATAAATTCTCACAGAATATATTAATTACCAACATATAAAGAGACGTATTATAAAAACATCAAATAGTTCTTTTATTTTTATTTTCATGTGTTTATTTATGAGGAATATGAACTATATAAATCATGAATTATGAGACCTCACATGAGGATTTAAACCAGTAAATGTGTTCATGTGAGCGATCAGTGTAATGAAAACACTATATTTACATTTAAATGAAGCTGCAGTCAGTCTATATAGATCTATCTGTACTGTATGAAGTCGACATCGAGATTCAATATAGTGACAGTAAGAAGAAGAGATAGAAACAGTAATGTGATGCTAAGCTAACACAAAAGCTACACACAAACACCTCCATCTATTCCCGATATCACACCACAGCCGCTCACTTACACAACTGACAGTCTGATAATCACAATAAGACACGAGGAAACATTAAAGAACAGAGAAATGTACCGACCTGATGTCCGTCTGTAGCGTGCGCGCGGCGCAAGGGACACATGCACGAGCCTCGAGCGTCCTGACGCACAAACCATCAGCCAATCAGAGGCCGAGAACAAAGAGCGCAGTGTGAATGGAGAAGTTTATTTCACTTCACTAAATAAACTTCTTTTGTCTATTAGAAATAGACTATTAGATTTACATTTATATATATATATATATATATATATAAGATTAGATGCACAGTTACTTCCTGGTTTTAGATCAGCCAGCTCAGTCATTTCCGGTCATCTGTGACGTCGTCTTTCTGCACTCGCTGCCTTTAGGATTGACCTGAATATCAACTCTAAGATGATTTAAGTTATACGTGTCCAGTTATATTCATGTATATGAAAGTAAGTAAAGATCAAATAAGATAATAAAATAATTTAAATAAATCACTTCTTTGTGTCTATTTAACTGCTACATTCTTTAAATTCTCACGGATTTGAAAATAGCACAACATCAAATGACTGACCATGGACCGGAAGTGTCTTGACAGCATGTCTGCAAGTCTTCGTCATGTTGAACACTAAATAATCATTTTATTGAGAGTTATGCGTGACTTTTACTGCTATTAAAATGATCATTTATAAGACAGGCGCATTAACTGCAGTAAAATAAAGAAAATAAAACATATCAATGTTTGCTTTCTTTGGCTTTCTGCTTCACTGATAAAAAAGACTTTTATTATTAAGATTATTATGTCTGTCGAGTATGTGCCGTGTTTTCTGTTAGCAGTATTTCGAACTTTAATTTAATTTATTCATTTATTACTAAATGGCTAAATATGCAGCATTAAGTAATTGTAAATTGTAAAAACAACTTTAAAAAAGTAAAACAAAAACTAGTATATGAGTGTCATTAACACGCATAAAACTATAAATTGTTAGTATTTTGGGAGGAGTTGCACTTTTTAACTTAAAAGAACATGTTATTATGAATGATAATAGAAGTGAAACTGTAGTCTCTTGCACTGAGAGCTGTACTGTGTTTCTTCAGCAGGAGGCGCTAGATGCTCGAAACTCACAACTTTTCCACAACTAAACAAAAACAACTGAGCAAAAGCCATTAGTTAAACATGTGTTTAATGAACATGACCACGTGTGAATAATGTATACTTCTGTTTTTACTATTAATTCGATTTGTGTGTGTGTGTGTGTGTGTGCGTGCGTGCGTGTGTGTGTTGTGTGTGTGTGTGCGTGCGTGTGTGCGTGCGTGCGTGTGTGAGTGTGTGTGTGTGTGTTTGTGTGAGTGTGTGTGTGTGTGTGTGTGTGTGTGTGTGTGTGTGTGTGTGTGTGTGTGTGTGTGTGTGCGTGTGTGTGTGAGTGTGTGTGTGTGTGAGTGTGTGTGTGTGCGTGTGAGTGCGTGCGTGCGTGTAGTGACATTGTAGACAGGTTGTCTCAGGTCATGCGGTGGCCGTGTGGATGCAGGTATGATGATGTTATTTTTACATCTGCTCTGCCCATGACAAGCCTTGATAACATTAACATAGCAAACATATTTTCTCTGCTCTGTTCAGTAAAGATGAAAGATGTCGCTTTGAAATGAGCCGCTCTTCTGTCTGTACTGTATAATCTGTATTATGTTATTAAACTTCAGCTCTCATCAAGACTCTTTTGCTGAAGGAAATTGGACTTGGCAGTAAATTGCAGGGGAGAGGCGCAGTAGACTGAACTCCACCTGTACATGGGCTTGTCTAACTGTAATTCAGTTTTTCACATGATAATCTTCTCAGAATCTGTAAAATATCACAGCTACAAACAATGGATGTCCCAGGAATCTGCTTACGCCTGCTAATAATAATAACAATAACAATATTAATAATAATAAGCATAGCTCAAAGTTGACCAGCCTCACCTTCATAGAGACGTGTCTAAAGCTTGAAATATTTCTTTCACAGCCCATGTTTGGGTTTTTCTGGTATTTCTGGCCTATTATTAGAAAGCTGGATCCTTTACGGACAGCACACAACTGTTTCTCACACTTACTATTAAAGTTTCTTCAATAACCAATGATCATAGTTTGTCTTAAACTATTTTTTTAAACAACAGTAATGCAAACCTTACAAGGATGTTCTTTATTCCGCTTGATTAAATAAATATAACATATTAAATAAACAGCTTTTTATTATCAAAATAGACAAATACACTAAAAGTGTAGGACATAATATGCTTTGTTAATAAATAGGTACAAACAATAAATATACATTACAGTGTTCTATGTGCAATAAATCTGCAGTGCCAGTGAGATGTTGTGATTTTAAATGTTGTTACACCTGAAACAAACAAAAATAAAAACCCCATGAAGAACAGACACAGATTAGTCATATTTACTGTGTGTGTTTTCTTTTTTTTAGCTATATTTGTGAGGACCCAAATGTCCTCACTAACACAGTAAACTATCAGTCTCTGTAATGTGTCGACTAGTATAGTAAAACAAACGTGTGTGTTTGTATGTGTTGGCTCTCACCTCCTTCTCTTTATAATATAATGTTTTTCTTCTCTAGATTCTCTCTTTCATTAGCAGAACTCAGGAAAGCTGCCTGAAAGCGATGATGTGTTCTATAGCTAAAAACAACATAAACAACATAAACAACACAATATACCACTGGTGTATTGAACTGAAGGTTTGTTGTGTGTGTTGTGTATACTCACTGCACACAGATCATGAGTAAGATGGCTAGACAGCTGATGATTGACAGGACGACAGCCATGATGATGAGAGCAGTGTGAGTGGTCTCAGAGCCGCTGTCGTCCGGTTCACCTAATGTATGAAGAAGCTGAATTCCACAGCGCTCTCCATCATAACCTCGCTTACATCTGAAACATCACGCACGTCATGAGACCAGTCGTGCACTACATGAAATATCTGAATGAATTCATCTTGCACGGTGAACTATTTTAGTTCAAGGTTTAAGATTTACTTGAGTACGAATTTAAAGATTTTATAGTCAGCATAAACGCTGAATTGCGAACATTGAACATGTGTGTTAAATAAACATGAACAGCGTCTGAATCATTTCTACTTTTGTTTTGATCAATTAATTCGGTGTGTGCTGTATGTCTAGTGTGTATACTGACATGCAGACAGGTTCTCTCAGGTCGTGCAGGTACGTGCAGTGGCCGTGGATGCAGTAGTCCAGGTGAGAGGTCAGACACGGGTCCGCTGTGGTGCTGTGGATCTTATGGGTGGACGTTTGCTTTGGCTGAACAGGAGTGATATTTTTATTCTTTTTTCTTCCTTTATTCTTCTTGCGTCCAGAGCGCCTGTGACTCGACTCCTCTCCTTTACTGATCTGATTTACTGAAAGAAAACACGAAGACACTTGCTTTTCAATGCTTATAAGGGTGACTTTTCATCTGTATTTTGTATCACAAAAATTTCATAAATATATGAATATATGTAAACTTGTAGAATTATTAATTTATTGTTTAAAGTCTTAACACATTTATATATCATGGTACATAAATGCCATTAGTATTTATTGCAGTGCTATTCATTTATGGGTTTAAAGTAACCTGTCGGGATAGGATCATTTTCTCATGATATTAATAAGAATTATCATCGGGTAAAATGAGAAATGAAACATCTGGATGCATCTACAGCAGGTATGGTGTGTATGGGAATATATATATTAGGTGAGACCAGAGACAGAATCTTTACTCGTTTAATGATGAATGAAGGCGATCAGGTGCAGACCCGGATACTGCCCCTCACTTCGGTAAGCTCCGCCCCTTTCACCCCGAGAGTGTGCGGTCATCGGGACTCCGCCCCTTACCTGGACCACACCTGTTTAACACTCCCTTAGCTTCACTGAGCCCCTCCTTACTCACCCTGTTATCCTCCCAAATGAACACTTGAATCATGTGTTCAATAAACATCTCTCTGAGGCCTGACAGACCTTTCTCTCAACACACTGAATATTCTAGAGCTCATCACATTAATGGATCACCGATTCATTCATTCACAGTTCATTTTAGAAGTCATACATCAATCTATGTTGTTGGCTGTCATACGTATGTGTGTGTGATTTACCTTTAAGCAATGTTAGGTCATTAAACATCCCTGATGGATCCTGATCGTCCTCGGGTTCCAGATCTTCACCGACAGCGCTCTGAAGCCCCTCCCCTGATGATGACATCACAGTCACATGGTCCAGCCCAGACGCCTGAACGGCTGCCTCGGTTATGAAGGAAACTCCGCTGCAAACTGCTTTCAAACACACGGAAGATCACGGCTGAAACATGTGATAATACCATGTGGAATGCGGAGCCGTGTTCAGCCCAGTTGGCATATAATGAAGGATAAAACATTTGGTTATTGTATCATAATGACATATTAACCTCAATTAGCAGAAATAAAGAGCTGTTAGTGTTAGAGTCATACAGTAAACACCCCATCATCTCATTCTGAGACTGAATGAAAGACAGGAGCCAGTGGAAAAAGGTGTGGATTAACACAGCACCTGTTAGCAGTACAACGTTAAATCACATCGGCTCACTGCACACCTGTTTGACTTCACAAAACACAAGCTGTGATACAACAACACAATATAGTAACAGCTATAGAGCATTACATGAGGTAAATCTCCTGTGCGCTCTCACTAAATATATATATATATATATATATATCATAATAAATACAAAATAATAAAATCTACTATTTAGGCTAAATTTATGTTATTGCTCAATTGACTGTATTTGATCTCAAGACACGTCCAGTTAAATGTTGATTTTATTCTTACTTGACACTTACTGTATAAACTGTATGCTTTGGACAGATGATCCATATCTATGTTATATATATTCTATTCTATGTGAGCAAGAGAATAAGACCATTTTAAAATGAAAGTGATATCTAAAAACAGTATAAAGTGTTGAAATTCTTTGATTTAACAGTGAATCTATAGTTTAAGCAGTTTTGTTCATGTTCTATTGTTTTACAGGTGGAAATGAGACTGTGTAAGTATGTTCGAATCTTATGTGTGCCGCATGCTGGAATTCTGTGTAATTGTCACAGAAATGCCATTCCTTAGAAACACGCACACACCTGTTATTGTGTGTCGGGATGACCTTTCTAACGTTAGAGAGCATATTTTAGAAAGCTAAATATATATTTAACACCGCAGTGTGACGCCCTAATCCTCGCTCCTTCGCATCGAACAATGCGGGTTTTGTGACGTCGTACATTACAACAACTTGAAATTGTGCGCCGTTCTCACATACACCTACATGAAAGGGAAAAGTCTGAGTTCACAGCTATTTCGAGACGTGTTACTACACGCCAGCACAATCTCCGAAAGCCCTGCCTGTCTGAAGACACAAACACAAGAGACTTTACATCAGACTAGACTAACACAAGCGTTTGGGGGAGTCTGCACCATTGAGTTTTCACATGCCTTCTATTAAAATCAGCACAGAATCCACAGAATGAAGAAGAAAAGATTTCCAGCATTCTCACCTTATTTGACCATTCAATTTCCATCACTTTGGTTCAAGGTTTTTCCTGTTTTATATAATACTGGATTTAGATTTTTAATCATTTCATAAAGGCTGCCCTCAAAAAGCAATTTCTAAACAGTAAAATATTATAAGGCTGAGCATAAGAAGAAAAATGCATTTTCATGATTTCATTCATTGCCAGGCCTTAGAAAAATCTGAATTCAAATCTGACTTGGTATTTGCAGGTTTTTGATGACGATATGTAGCGTACGTGATGATGATGATGATGATGATGATGGAGAAACTCACCGACACACAGCAGCAGAAGAGAGGACAGCAGATGTAGATTCATGGCAGCTGGCAGCAGATATGTGTTGAGTTTCTGTTTGTCATCTACTTATCATCCAGGAGGAGCTTTTATAGGCGAGGTTTCCCTTTACACACATACAGACAGAGAGAGAGAGAGAGAGAGAGTGTTTGTTTTGTGAGGTAAATGATTAGCCAGACTGTCTCTAGAATTCATCCAACGGTCATTCATACAAAAGTCATTATTTTCCATTTCACGTCACTGATGTATGACGCTAGATAGGGCTTTGAAAAACCACACGGTTTTATCATCATCTGCTGCTGCTGTTGAGGTTTCAATGGGATATAATATTACACTTAAATAAATAAACATAAAAACACATTGGCTTTATTGTTATTTTAAAATGTGCATGTGTCTTTACATGAAGACGTGATAAGCTCTTGTCTCAGATTTTGGTCATTTCATATGAATGTGGCCTTTAAATCTTTGAAATATTTGAAACAGAATATGAGATGAATCATGTCTGGTCTAAAGGAATGAGAAGAATTAAGTCATTGGAGGATAACGAATGACGAGATAAAAAGGAAAGTCAAAATACTCACAACGCATTCATCAGAAGTACACGGGTCACACGGGTCATTCGTTTATGAGCTAAATGAGGAACCTTGGCTGCAGAAACTCTGTGTAAACGTGATCGCGCATCTTGAGCTCTATATGTCCATCACATCTGCATGTTAAAAGCTTCGCTCTGAAGAGCTCGACAGGATGAGAACTGTAGCTAATGACCCAGAACCACAAATTCGACACTAAAACAGCTTAAATAACACAGAGGAACCCGTGCCTGTGCGTTCATGAGGTGAATTATTAAGCTCAACTGCATTGTACGGTGTCATTCTGCATCAGAAGAATTACATGGAGACACTTGTTTCTGATCGGTTTTAATAAAGTGTTATTATTCATTTTAAAGAAAGCAAGCCTTCTATATGAAAACCTCAAACTGACCTTTCAGTTATTATCAACAGTAGGTCGACATACTATTCTAAGGCTGTTCCTTAAAACCTCCCTGAAATGTAAACCAACTAGTCGGTCGGTCCTGTTATGTGACATAAAATCCAGAGGATTAAAGAGCAGACACTGTCCCACAGCTAGAGATGTACTGGGAAACAAGATCTTTCTGGTTTCTTTTGTACAGTAATTAAAACAATATATTAGTGAGAATATAGGAGTGGATATCAGCATTTAGTAGTTCTAGATCATCAGAGGAGAGCGAGTTAATGTTCTACACACCTGTCTAACCTTTTCACTTATTCAACATCCTTTTTTCTTTATAGTGCTCTTAATAGTTATTAAGAAATTAGTTACGTTCGTTTACCAGCAAACATACAAACCCTTTTCTAGAGAAAATACACATTAATTGGACGTTAACATATTTGTGACAACTAGCCCCGGTCTCCCCACAACACTTTTCTTTTCATATTAATCAAATAAAAAAAACTGGGTTATTTTTTAAAAGTCTATTACTATTTTTTCTTTTAAAAAAACACTAGTTTTGCTGTTATTATGGTACTGTTGGGGCAGTCGCTTGTGACAGCGGCTCTGCGCATGCGCAGTGTGACTCTTCCGCATCGGGCTCTTCACGCTTCCTCATTGACAGCGCCTTCGGGAAGAAAAGCGCAATCCTGCGTGTTGATCTCTGCGTTTATAACCTATTTACACACTAGAAACATCGTTGAAGTGCAGAGGTTTCTTTTAAACGTCTTTGAAAAGTTGAGAAATGTCAAAGCCTCCCCCCAAACCAGCGAAACCAGGTAAGAGGTGTGCGCGCGCGTGCGTGTGCGCGCGAGCGAGTGTATGTGAGAAAAACCTATCGACTAACTTATCGATTCTTTACCATTTACTCGCTCTTCTGTAGATGTGAATGTTTTCTGATGTTTGTGATTTGAAGTGAAGCTGATGTTTGTGTGTTCGGTGTTTATAAAGCGACACATTCTCTTCATCTTTAGTTATTATCAAACAGCTGCATTGAGTTTAGAAAGATCATCAAAGTTTTAAGTGTTTTAAACCTCGTGAGCTCCTACACACACACACACACACACACACACACACACACACACACACACACTTGTGCATCATAGATGATGTCGTGCTTTTTTATGCTTTCTAGGTAGTCAACTCATTAGGTAATGAAGTAGTGCTCGTCAGACAGTCAGTGACTTCCCCTTATGGGTTAGGGTTTACTGTAGTTTATGCAGAAAATAACACATGATATGTGCACTAGTGCTGTAAGATTATTGATTTAAACGGATAATAATCGAGCTGATCCGACCAAATCCACTATTATGGACGTGACGTTTCATTCACTTGAAATATAAATTCTCACAGAATGTGTTTATTATTAATATATTGAATCATGTGTTTATATTTTATTAAAGTCCTGTTGATAGAGTTCAGACATCAGAAAAATATCTATTTATTTTAAATAATGTAAATATTCATGTGTTATGAACGTGATTAAAAAGAACACACGTTTATGAGAGGAAACACACTTTGTAGGATTTCTGTGAATGAAAATACACAAAGCAGAAGCAAAATAATACCCAACACATGAAGAAGAGACGAGTCTTTAAATTCATGAGGAATATGAGCTGTTATGAATGTGATAATTCTGAAAACACACTTTATCTGACTATCAAAAATCATGATTTAAACACAATCAAATGCTTTATAAACTTTACCTCACATGAGGATTTAAACCAGCAAATATTCACATCTAAACAATCAGTATGATGAAAAGCTTAAATAAAAACGTTGGTTTTTTTCACAGTAAGCTCGACATTTGAATGGAATTGGCCATTTACAGAAAAGCTATTATGATGGTAATGTAAAGAGACTGGTGAGGTGTGGTTCTGGGGTCATGTTGTGTCCTGCTCAGTGGGGAAACACACACGGAAACACCTTCTGTAATGGTTTGTTTATTAATAAACATGGAGCTCAGAGGTTAAATTCAGACAGAGAGAATCACCGTCTTATCCACAGAATAATCTGTGTCATGTTTTGCATGTGTGTTGTTCATTCTGGGATATTACCTGCTAGTGATCTTTTGCATATGGATGAGCTGATCAGTATTTTCTGACAGTAGATCTATTGTCTGCAAATAATGAGTGGAACAGACTGGACCTGAAATGGGTTCATTAATAAACATCCATGTATATTTTCATGTCAAGCAGTTTGATGATGTATTCATGTTTATTCTGTGTCTTTAATCAGGTCAGGTTAAGGTCTACAGGGCTTTATTCACCTTTGATCCAAGAACAGTGAGTTTCATTCTCCTCTCATTTTCACCCACTGTGTTTTTATCTGTCTGGATTGAGCTCATCATGTTTATTTTCCTCTTTTCAGCCAGATGAACTGTACTTTGAGGAAGGAGATATTCTTTACATCTCAGATACTGTATGTTTATGTTTTTTCAGAGCTGATTGGGACGCTTCCCCTTTACATTACACAAATAAAAAGCGTTCCACTATTGACATGTGTTAGTTTTGTGATGTTATAATGATTGCTGGTTTTTCAGAGTGACAGTAACTGGTGGAAGGGGACGTGCCGGGGAAGGACTGGTCTTATTCCCAGTAATTACGGTAAGTGAAATCATGACAGAGAGAAACCTGAACCTGATAGCTATCGCATCTTTCACTAGACTACCCGTAGGATTAGGGTATAAAATAACTGGGTCACATTGCAGCCCCCCTTAAGAAAAATACTATATTGATGAGGACATTCATGTTTTCTTATGTTACAATCTCACACTTAAATGTGCAGTTTTACAGAGTATATTTCTCTTTGTGTTTCTTCAGTGGCTGAACAAGCAGAATCCATAGATAACCCTATGCATGAAGCTGCCAAGAGAGGTACTGACAACTCCATCCATCTACCCTCCCATCCATCAACTCATCCATCCATCCATCCATCCACTTATCCATCCATCCACCCATCCATCCATCAACTCATCCATCCACTTATCCATCCACCTACTCACTCATCCATCAACTCATCCATCCACTTATCCATCCACCTACTCACTCATCCATCAACTCATCCATCTATTAACTCATCCATCCATCCACCCACTCACCCATCTATCCACTTCTCCACCCATCCACTCATCCATCCACCCACCCATCCACCCACTCACTTATCCATCCATCCACTCCTCCACCCACCCATCCATCCACTCCTCCATCCACTTCTCCACCCATCCACTCACTCATCCACCTATCCACCCCCACCCATCCATTTATTTATCCATCCACTGATCCACCCATCCATCCACTCATCCACCCATCCATCCACTCACCCAACCTAACCCCCACCCACAATAAAATGAAATGTTGTATGTGATTGCAGGTAATTTAAGCTGGCTCAGAGAATGTTTGGACAATAAGGTTGGAATCAATGGACTTGACAAAGCAGGAAACACTGCTCTCTACTGGGCCTGCCATGGAGGACATAAAGGTAAAGGATATGAGACATTCTGTGACATGCAGCTGGACACGTGTCACTCCTGTGGGGACATGATGTCATACATCTGATCTGCTGTGTGTTTGGGGTTTTCAGATGTGGTGGAGATTTTGTTAAGTCAGCCAAACTGTGAGCTTAATCAGCAGGTGAGTTTCAGACACATCTCTGCTCCTATTCAAAAGTATTATAATGAAATGTAATAATGTATTAATATGTCCATATCAGCTATTAACAATTCAGAATATAAAAGAGCATCGTGTTATTTGCTCAACAGAATAAACTTGGCGACACTGCTCTACACGCAGCTGCATGGAAGGGTTATGCAGATATAGTTGACATGTTGCTCAATAAAAGTGAGTCGATCATTTCTTTCCTCCCTTTCTTTTCCAGCTGTGTGATAATCGTGCAGGATAAACATATTGAGACGTACAATTACACATACATCCTGCTGTTTGTGCTATTAAAATGTGAAGTATTGTGTGGCTTTTTGTCTGTAAGATTGAATCAATAATCAACCACCCGTTACATTTAAATACCTCTCTTCATACATGTGTAAACATGCATTATTTACATTGCTGCGTGTTGCCTGGAAATCAAACACACAACACTGATCTATCAGCTGAGTGGAGTAACCCCTGCCACCCCTTCAGCCGTGACTTATTCAGAACTGCTTTATATTTATATGATGTGTTTATGTAGACGCCAGGACAGACATTGAGAATAATGAAAAGAAGAAGGCTCTGGATATGTCCACTAACGCTCAGTGTGCGTCTCTGTTAAAGAGGAAACTAGGTGGAGGTGAGTCACACATTCACCATCATCATGCTTTCACACGTGGATTCCTGTCAGATTATTAAACTGATTGTGTGTGTGTGTGTGTGTGATTGACAGTTATTCTGCGCACTCACAGTAACGCTGAGGAATATCTGGATGATGAAGATTCTGACTAATGAAGTCTTCAGTCCTGCATCTCTAACACCAAACATCAACATGTATATAGAGAGTTATAGACCGTTTAAAGCTTTAATCTTTCTACTTCTGCATTCCAGTTCATTGTATGACTGTTGCAGGGCCTAATAATAATGATGATGATGGACACAATGAACAGCTGCTTTTATACTCGAAAACTCTCTTGTTTTGATTTTAAAGTGCCTTTATTATGGAGAAAACTCTGAACCTTCTGGAGGCGCTGAGCTGTTTTATTCACTTCAGTTTTAATGCGTGCGTGTGTGTGTGTGTGCGTGTGTGCGTGTGCGTGTGTGTGCGTGTGTGTGTGTGCGTGTGTGTGTGTGTGTGTGTGTGTGTGTGTGTGTGTGTGTGTGTGTGTGTGTGTGTGTGTGTGTGTGTGTGTGTGTGCGTGTGTGTGTGTGTGTGTGTGCGTGTGTGTGCGTGCGTGAGAGAGAGAGAGAGAGAGATACTCTTAAATGTTTGATGATGTTCTGTCAGATGCATGTAAATCTAACATGTTAAAACTATGCAAATAAATCCTTTTCTTGCATCTGATCTTGACATGCAGTGAACTATAAACACAGGGCTAATTCCAGCATTATATACACGTGACATTTTCATTCAAAACTAGAAATCTAAATTCCCACAAAATGTATTTGTATATTAAAAAATGTATATTTATAAAAATATATAGAAAATGTGAATCATCTCTTCTAAAGTGCTGTTGATAGAGTCAGAAAATATACACGAGTTATCGGTTTAAAGAAATGAAAATGTACATGTGTTATAATTGTGATAAAAAGGAACACATGTTTATGAGATTCAACACACTTTCAGTGAAAAAGTGAATTAAAATACACAAACCTGAAGCAATAATACCCAACAAATGAAAATTAGTTATTATAATGTTCATGTGTTCATTAATGAGGAATATGAACTGTTATGAATGTGATAATTCTGAAAACACACTTTATAAATCTGACTATAATAAATCATGATTTAAACACAAACAAATGCTTTATAAACTTAAAGAGAGACTCACATGAGGATCTATCAGTCTGATGAGGAAAAGCTTTTTTCATGGTAAAGTTGTGTGTGTGTGTGTGTGTGTGTGTGTGTGTTTCTGCACATACATCAGCAGCACGTGTTGTGTTGTGTTGTGTTGTGTTGTTTTAATAGTGTTTGTACACAAACACAAATCATGTGTTTCTAGACCTGAAACAGCACGTCAGGCTGAAAACACGCGCAATTATTCACAAATGCTGACAGACTTCTCTGACCTTTGACTTCATTTGTCTGCTGTTTAGATCATTAAATTATAATTAAAGTTATCTTCAGTTATGTTATTACTGAAGTTATTTTTACACATTGAATTAAAATCGTCTCACCTCAGACATTCGCGCCATTCCTCTCAGAATCCCCGTGTGAACGTGAACTCGCGCGCGCGCGCACGCACGGAGCAGCTGTCTAACTGCATTACACTACATTAGATCCGCGCTAACTAGTGAGTGTCATACAGGTTTAGACCCTCGCTACCTAGTGAGTGTCATACAGGTTTAGACCCTCGCTACCTAGTGAGTGTCATACAGGTTTAGACCCTCGCTAACTAGTGAGTGTCATACAGGTTTAGATCCGCGCTAACTAGTGAGTGTCATACAGGTTTAGATCCGCGCTACCTAGTGAGTGTCATACAGGTTTAGATCCTCGCTACCTAGTGAGTGTCATACAGGTTTAGACCCTCGCTAACTAGTGAGTGTCATACAGGTTTAGATCCTCGCTAACTAGTGAGTGTCATACAGGCTTAGATCCTCGCTAACTAGTGAGTGTCATACAGGTTTAGATCCTCGCTAACTAGTGAGTGTCATACAGGCTTAGATCCTCGCTACCTAGTGAGTGTCATACAGGTTTAGACCCTCGCTAACTAGTGAGTGTCATACAGGTTTAGACCCTCGCTAACTAGTGAGTGTCATACAGGTCAGTGAGTGTCATACAGGTTTAGACCCTCGCTTAGATCATACAGGTTTAGATCCTCGCTAACTAGTGAGTGTCATACAGGCTTAGATCAGCAGTGAGTGTTAGATAGTGAGTGTCATACAGGTTTAGATCCTCGCTAACTAGCATACAGTTTAGTCCTCGCTACAGTGAGTTTAGATCCTCGCTAAGTGAGTGTCATACAGGTTTAGATCCTAAGCTACCTAGTTAGTGTCATACAGGTTTAGATCCTCGCTAACTAGTGAGTGTCATACAGGTTTAGATCCTAACTAGTGAGTGTCATACAGGCTTAGATCCAGCTAACTAGTGAGTGTCATACAGGTTTTAGATCCTAAGCTAACTAGTGAGTGTCATACAGGCTTAGATCGCTACCTAGTGAGTGTCATACAGGTTTAGACCCTCGCTAACTAGTGAGTGTCATACAGGTTTAGATCCAGCTAACTAGTGAGTGTCATACAGGCTTAGATCCTCGCTAACTAGTGAGTGTCATACAGGTTTAGATCCTAAGCTAACTAGCGAGTGTCATACAGGCTTAGATCCTCGCTACCTAGGAGTTCATACAGGTTTAGACCCCTCGCCTCATACAGGTTTAATCCAGCTAACTAGTGAGTGCATACAGGTTTAGATCCAGCTAACTAGTGTCATACAGGTTTAGATCCTCGCTAACTAGTGAGTGTCATACAGGTTTAGATCCTAGCTACCTAGTGAGTGTCATACAGGTTTAGAGCTACCTAGTGAGTGTCATACAGGTTTAGACCCTCGCTTAGTAGAGTGTCATACAGGTTTAGATCCTCGCTAACTAGTGAGTGTCATACAGGTTTAGATCCTCGCTAACTAGTGAGTGTCATACAGGTTTAGATGAGTGAGTGTCATACAGGCTTAGATCCTCGCTACCTAGTGAGTGTCATACAGGTTTAGACCCTAAGCTAACTAGTGAGTGTCATACAGGTTTAGACCCTCGCTAACTAGTGAGTGTCATACAGGTTTAGGTTTAGTGTCATACAGGTTTAGATCCTCGCTAGTGAGTGTAACTAGATCCTCGCTACCTAGTGAGTGTCATCAGGTTTAGACCCTCGCTAACTAGTGAGTGTCATACAGGTTGAGATACAGGCTTAGATCCTCGCGCTAAACTAGATCCTCAAGCTAACTAGTGAGTGTCATACAGGCTTAGATCCCTCGCTAACTAGTGAGTGTCATACAGGCAGGTTAACTAGTGAGTGTCCATAGTTTAGATCAGCTAACTAGTGTCATACAGGTTTAGATCAGCATAGTGAGGTCATTTAGACCCTCGCTAACTAGTGAGTGTCATACAGGTTTAGATCCAGCTAACTGGTGAGTGTCATACAGGCTTAGATCCTAAGCTAACTAGTGAGTGTCATACAGGTTTAGATCCTCGCTAACTAGTGAGTGTCATACAGGTTTAGATCCTCGCTAACTAGTGAGTGTCATACAGGCTTAGATCCGCGCTAACTAGTGAGTGTCATACAGGTTTAGATCCTCGCTAACTAGTGAGTGTCATACAGGTTTAGACCCTCGCTAACTAGTGAGTGTCATACAGGTTTAGACCCTCGCTAACTAGTAAGTGTCATAAGGCCATAGATCCTGTACAGCTTTAACTAGATCATGTTTCTTGGGCCGGTTGCATCAAACTGGTTTAGTCTTGCGAGGACCATTAACATCCACTGGAAGGAATCTGGATCACTGGAATCTTTCAAGGTTTGTGACACTGACCGATCTACACCATTACATTTCTTCAGGTAAAGAAGGTTTTTTATTATTTGCATTGTAATCACTAAATGTGTTCCTTTTTAATTTATTTGGCAGCACTGGATTTCTCTAAAATGCAAATATAACTGTGGCGTTAACATTCATTATTCATCAGACTATCTCTCAGCAGAAGCATGAATTGTTTCTGTTTTTCTTATTACCACATCAAAAAATGATCTGTGATCGATCCATTAAAGCAAAGATATGATTATTCTCTGAACTGATCTCGTATCTGACAAGTAATAAAAGCTTTTTACAGTACAAGACCAGCAAACAAATAAAAGAGTCATTCAGATCCTGGTGTTTATTTAAAGCGTTATACAGTACATATTTAATCCATTAAAAATAAAACATCACCCTGAAAAATACACTTTCAATTACCAAAAGAAAAAATAAGTCACAATCTTGTGAGTGAAGCTTCTGCCATCATTTATAATTCTTAAGACTTAAATGTGATGACTTGCATACAGCAGGAAATTAAAAGAAAAGGGAAAAAATTGCATATCATAAAACTCATTTAAATGAGATGAGAATTTGAGAAGATCATGATAAAACATGGCCATTCAAACAGGCCTTCAAGCCAACACGGACATCTTTAAAGAGATGGTTAATGAGGATAAAACATGTGTTTATATGTTAGAATAACAGACAGCTGAACCCTCATAAAGACTAAACAAGGAGGTCAAATCACTCCAGACAAAAACCACCCATTTAATAGAAAAACAGATCAACAAATATGAATGAGAAAATAAACTGAGATTGTATTCTCATGATGAGACAGAGAAACACATGCAGCCTGAACAATACCAAACATTGGAATAATATAAGGAATATGAGACTTTGATGATACCAGCAGGTCGACAGGCCGATGAAAGAGAAAAGCAAAATAAAAGAGCCATGAAGTGCATCTTTATCTAAAAAACAGCAGCAAGAAAGAGAAAAGACATCATTCTCCTGACATGTGCAAAGAGGTGTTTGCGTTCAATACGCGTGTCATAAATAGAAAAATAGATCTCGTTGATTTGTCCGATGCAGTCGATATTATCTAAAATAACTAAAGATCAAATGTATTTTTTGACCCAGAGGAAGCGTTTGTTAAAAAAGCTCATTAAAGACTGCAGTGGCCTCCCTGAAGATCTACACTCGGTTAACGGTGTTTGGCACAGAAACAGGCTGGTGTAAATGCACGACCACTAGAGAGCGCTGTGTTTGAACTTTAACCCCTTATAGACTCTCACACACGCTTTAGCTGAAGAGTTTCAGAAAGCAGCTCTGGCAGTACGGCTTGTCGTTCTGCTCTTTGAACGTGCCTTTGTTTAGCTGTTTAAGGCAGAAGGCGCAGACGAAATGCTCGGGGTGAAACTTCTTGCTCATGGCCGTGATGCAGCGGCCGGTGATGGGCTTCTGACAGCCCGAGCAGAGCGACCCGCGTCTCTCGTGATAATGAGCCTCGCAGTACGGCTGACCGTCGTGCTCGAAAAAACTGCCGTTCACGAACGGAATGAAACACTCCTGCACACAGACGAGAGAATACAGCCCGAGATATTATATAAATATACATTTAACTCTTTAATATATCTGAATCTGAATATGCCATTACAACCGCATTATTAACATAGACACACAGAGAGATACTGACCCGGCACACGAAACACTCGGGGTGCCAGAGAGAGTTGAGGGCAGAGATGTAATTCTCAAGGATGGCTCGGGTACAACCGCCACATTTAGGGGCAAACATGTCAAAGTAATCTTTCCTGCAGTACGCTTTGCCCTCCTTCTCATGAAAACCTGCAGGCGACATCAGAGAGAGAGAGAATGATATAAAAGCTCTGTAATGAAAAGAAAAGAAGCTGATAGACCTTGAAAAGAAACTGGAAGTCAGAGAGAAGAAAAGAGGTTTTTGAAGAGATGAAGCCGTTTACCCTCAGGACCAAAGAATGAGCCGCACTGGGCACAAAAGAAATGCTCCGGGTGCCACGTCCGGTCTAATGCGGTCACCACTTTCTGCAAACAGAAACAGAGAGTGTGCGTTATCACACAAACATTCACTCATTTACTATCATCACATTATTACATGTAAATAAAGGTAACCTAATCTAAGTATTGTGCAGTATTATTGTCAGTATTATTACAAACCCTGTAAACAACACACAAACTATAAACAGACAACATCTGCATTATGATGCAGCATTCACTTGTTAAGCCAAACGCACTCGTGACGTGCTGTAAAACTGCTCTAAACAACCATGAGCGCTTCATTTTTTATGAATTATTACAATATTGTTATCTGTAATGAGTCTGGAGACCGTGAATGTGAGTCAGTTCTTCTTGTAAATGAATCACACTTAATAATATTTTGTTGTGAAAGTGTAACTGCAAACATACAGAAATCAGCAGGAAACACATTCCTAACAGGATGATGAAGAGTTGAAGAGTTCATGGCTAGAGGTAAAGTGAGCGTGGCTATAGTAAGTAACAGCATTAAACCTCCTCACACACGCAGGTCTGTGGAGTTAAAACACAACGCTCACATCCAGTATGGGTCCGTTGCAGTAATAACAGCGTGGAGAGAAGAGGCTGTGATAATCTTTCTCACAGTACGGCTGTCCCTCTCGCTCAAAGAAGTTTCTGGAACCGATCTCTTCCTGACAGTGAGTACATACAAAATGTTCCGGATGCCACGTCCGACCCATCGCCGTCACCACCTGAAGGAGAATGCAGAAAGATTCAGCGTGCAGTACTTTAATACATCAGTAGATGAGGCCGATGATACGAGCGGTACCTGTCCAGCGATGGGCTTCTTACACGCTCCACAGACTCCTTTGGCCACCGTCTGAACTCCCAGTCTGTTCAGGTCTGACTGCAGACTGCCCAACATGTTATCCAGTTTATTGCTTTGCTTCTGAACGCCGCTGGGTGAACTCTTACCCTGAGCCATTATCTGCAACACAAAACAAAACTATTCACATTTCATAAAGAGTATGCAGATCCGACACATCCTCTGTAATCTTGTGACATGATGGTGATTTTTGTTGTTTCTGGACCAGCAGATCTCCGGTCATCATTCACTTTCATACGATAAAACCGTAAACGCGCTCAAGAGCACAAACAGTATGGAGTGCAGACATTGAGAACACACATTAGACATCGTCAGCTGTGCTGAAACCTGTAATGAAATGGCGTTAGATCAAACTGCAAATCAACAGCCAGCAGAAGTATATGATCAGTTAAGTGAACATTCAGTTGCACGTAAAGCTGAACACGCTTTATTTTATATGGGAAGTTTTAGCAATCTTGAAAATTCAATCTCAAAGTTCTCCATGTGAGATCAAACTCTTTCAGCCCTGCGTGACTTTCTCTAAATACAACAGCATCAAGAAGGTGTTAAGAACATAATCAGATATCACGGCAGGCAATGTGTATGAGGAAAACAGTGCCGTGTAACTTCATCTCTCCTCTCTTAAATCACAACACCGTGACTCAGAAGCATCATTTAGAAAGCAAAAATAACCCTCTTAATGAACCAAACATGCTTTGATATTTATTGCATGAACACACACCAGTTCTGGCCAGGAACCGATACCCCTACAGGCCTGATATACTTACATGCCACATGTGTTTATTTTACTTTACTGCTACGCAGCGATAGAAAAAAGTAAACTTTTGATAAATATTCATTAGCAAATGACACATACTTTACTGTCAGTCTTATAAATGCAGATTTATTCCTCACTACAAGGCAAAGACATGTTTTATTGACATGTCTGCACCAGCAAACTATTACACAAATGCTGAAACATTCCTAAAGCGTGTGCCGAGATGACAAACACAGCAGCATACGTTCTACATGCCACAAATCATCAGCAGCAAAAAGAAAAAGAAAAGATGATGTAAGATCAGATGCAGATAGACAGAGCAAGTTCATGCCTGTACCGGAGAAAAGAGAGGCGGATACTCCGTCTGACAGCCCACAGATGCTAAAACCTTCTGAAGAGGAGGAGTCACAGGTTTGGGTGGAGGAGGAGGAGTGGGGGGCTCTTTAGATGGAGGTGGGGGTGATGGAGAACGCTGAGGAGGAGGGGACGCTTCTTTAGGAGGTGGAGGGGGAAGAGGAGCTTTAGGAGGAGTTGGGAGTTTTTTTGGAAGACTTGGTGAGTCGGGAGGAATAATGATCTGACAAAGAAACAACACAAGATGAAGTAAAACGAGAGAATATAAAACAAAAGCTATGTAGAAATGAGCCAGAACACAATTCTGTTGGTAAAACATTATCTTATCAAAAGTAATGAAACGCATCTAGAGTTGAGTTGTGTTAGTTTCTCATACACCAGCACTACCTTATCCACAGCTGGTGATACACAACCCTCCTCTCTCGGACGCTGTGGGTTGGAACAGACAACGACCCCTTCCGTAAGCCACTCGTCAGGCTTTTTTTGTGCCCGTTCTGTGCGACTGATACCCAGTTTGCCCTGCAGTTCTTCAATGAGTCGATCCTGAGAGTTAGTTTTGTTAAGAACCAGTGGACCCATCTTTCTGCGAATGTGACCGTCTCGAAACATCGGGTGGACGTTGGGCGTTTCCTTCGTGCGTCCGATTACAGATTTAAGCTGCGGGAAGGCAGCGTTAATGAAGAAACCCATTCAAAATCTTTCTATCGTGCAACGCTTTAGCACAACATCATTCTACAGAAAGCAGCCAGCAGGTCTAGAAAACTATCTTCCATAAAAGACGGCCATTCATCAGTTTATAATCAATGTTCAAAACTTCACACAGTCTTCTTTATGACTTTGGGTAGAAACTACTTCCTCCAAACAGTGTGAAACCATGCAAGAGCAGGTTATAAAAGATATAAAAGCTAAAGCAACATGCTAAAGCAAAAAATGCTAAATTTAATGATAAAATTTGCATCGTGCTAAAAACAAAGGACCAACTCATCTGCAGAGGAATCGGGGTCTGAACATTTACTGACGCTCTCCAAGAATCTTCAAGATTGGACAAAAATGCATGAGAACGAAATGAAAGGAAACTTCACTGGAATTGTAAAGACTGAAGGCAAGCTGAACCTTGTTGACTGTTCAACATCACACACCTCAACGAAAGCACGTCAAGACATGCGTTCATCTCCGTCCATACACTCTTATTCTTATTTCAAACACCACACAAATCAAGGTGACTCCACATACTTTACATTCCTCAATTTTCCACCTTTGCAAAAACAGAATATACTACAACATTGAGTTGTCACAAGCCCAATGAAATAAGAAGGCAGTGGTGACATTCATGCATGCGTATCATGTTTTGCGAGGCTTTTTTAAACGTACTAATTAAGGGAACATGCTTCTATCCAAGGAAGATGGAAAGGTTCAGATTGGGTATCAGCATCAGGCTCATATATTTTAGCAAGTATAAACAGCCTTCTAACATGCTTGCTCTCATGCTCACTAAATTTAGGAGTGCAAACTGGAGACGGTCAGACAGAGATGGTGCAGGTCATACTTGTCCAGAAGCAGACAGCCTTTCAACTGCTGATGGCTGGAAAAGTGGAAGGTCCAGAGAAACATCACATGCTTCAGGTAACAATCTGTCTGTCATCCAGCTGGTCTCTGTAACTGGATAAATGATGATGACCATCCTGTGGTGTTAACTGATGAACAACTCCCACATTAATCCCATGTCCATTTATCTCTGCCAAAGGCACTTGTTTGATGGACTCTGGTTGGGAAGAACTGGACATAGGAGCTGGAGCTCTCTCAAGTGGAGGTCTAATCCCTGGTGTGCCAGATTCACAGTGATCCAGTTTCTTTCTGGAAAGCCTTGGAGTTAATGTTAGGGTTGAAACTGGAGGAGCGGGCAGCGTGTTGATAGTTGGCACAGGACTCTTTATAGTAATCTCCGTCTCAGGAGTCGGGCTCTTGGCACTGGCTGCAGGGATTGATGCTGTAATATAACTGCTGCTCTTGGAAGCTGTAATGCATCTTGAGCTCTTTCTCCCTACGGCTGGGCTGTAGGTTTTAGGGATTGTTACAGGACTTTTTACTTCTTCTTCTTCAGTTTGATTCAAGCCCTTAATAACATCTGGTGGGCTTGGGCTTTGAGCCACAAAAACTGGGCTGGAGACTCGTGGAAGAGTAACAGGTGTGCAATCCTTTGCTAATACAACCGGACTGTTTATTAACACTGAAACGTGGCTTGACGTGTTCACACCAGGGCTGACAGTCATCTGTGAATGAACTTCACTTGTATTCAGACTTGACACTGGTAGGTTTGTTACAGTTGCTTCTAATGTAGTCTCGGAGGCTGTAGTCTTTACATCGATCAGTAGTTTCTCAGATTGGGTTTGAAGTGTTGAGCCGGAGGATTGGGATGCATTTGAAGAAACTGGACCTACTGCATCTTCAACAATGTGCAGCTCCAGTAGAAGTGATGAACAGATAGATGACGGATCATACGAGACCGGAGGAGAAACCTCTGCTTCTTCTTTAGGGGATGAAGTGACTTTCAGGGTCTTGGGAGCATCTGATTCTTTTCTGGAAAGTGAATCCTCTATAACGGAGCGCAGAGAGCCAGACTAGATGAGCAACACAAAATGACAATGATAAAACAAAGAAAGAAAGTGAAAGTATGAGACACAGAAACACTGAAAAAAGAACGAGCTCAAGGAGATCTGATCAGAAGTGAAGTGCAATATGAGGTTTCTAAACAAAATATAGAGTTACAGCTTTACATTTCACTTTCAAGATCACAGATTCAACAATAACAAAAAACACACAAACTGTAAATATCCTCTCTGATCCTTCCTCTGATTCTCTGCTGTAACAAATCAAGAATTATGCATTTTAACAAGAAGCCTGATGCAGTCATGCAATAAATGATTCACTGGTACAGAATCTTTCACTTATTTCAGTTAAAAACAGAACACTGATATACAGTATCAGGTGTACCAAACTGAAGACAATTTCATACAGGAAAATCAAGCACATGATAGCACATTAACATTGTTAACGCAACATCTGCCAGAAACACTCGACTAAACCTACGAAACACTCGACTGAAACCTACGAAACACTCGAGAAACCTACGAAACACTCGACTAAACCTACGAAATGCACAACTTTCATAAACTGTACATATTTAATGACCATCAAAGTGCCACTTTAAGAGCGAAAATAAAGCGACTGAAATTAGACATTAGTGTAGACATTATAAAGTTTACCCAGTCTAAATTATTCTTTCAGGACTAATAACATTAAAACAAACATTTCTTCATGTCGATTTTCCACAGCTACAAGCAAAAAATTTGTAGGATGAACAAAGGTTGGTCAATATTCTATGATCTTCAGCATGATTGTACTGGATTGTGTGCTCAATGTGGTTGATATAGATAATGCATAAACAACATGCTTCATAAATACTGTCCATTTAACAAATATTTATGATTTGAATCATTTAACTCTAATAATGTCCTTAAAACAGCACAGCAAATGAAGTAGATGTTGTGTTAATCGAGTCTTTCTCATAGACTTACATTACTCTGAACCTTGAAGTCAGAGAGCGAGGCCATGAGTTCATCTAGTTCTCGTGTAGCGGATGACGCTGAGATTCTGGCCTGTTGAGCTGCCGGCGTCTCGTCCTGAACATCTCTCTGTTCAAACAGCACAGGCGCTGACGGAGCCGCTCTAGAAACACACAAAGAGTCACATGAAGCGCACACGCGTGTACAGCGTGGCATGTTGTTGTGTGTGAGCTTACACAGTTGCGGGCACAGAGCTCTCCAGCTCATTTAACAGACTCTGGACGCTGGGTCTGACGTCCTCTACGGCGGCTCGAGCCGCTGCGGCACGTTTGGGTTTCTCTACTTTAGGAGGAGGAGCTTTCACAGCTGATGACAGACCGTTCTCTGAGCGCTGACTGGTGCTCACTGGTTTAGACGCCTCTGTCAAAAAGTGAAATAAATCCATTAAACATGCGGGATTTACAGACAGAATGTTAATAGACTTCATAATAATAATAATAAAGGTTTAAATCAGCAATATAATATCACATAAAAAAGTCACAAAAGAATAAAAGCTCATGGTCTTATTGCGCACAACATGTGGTTTTTAGAACTTGTGAGGCATTTACCTTCAGCAGGAAATGAAGGTGTGCTGTGTTGTACGGCATTGAGCTCCAGTAACAGACGGTCCAGTTCAGACAGATTACTGCCCAGTGATGAGCTCATGACTGATGATACGGAGGAGTCGCTGCTCTTCTGTTTGTTTGGGAAACTATAGACGTGTTCTTCATCCGACTGTGAGACGTGAGGACTCTTCTGAACTAAACTCAAAGACTGAAAGAAGAAATGCAAAAGTTATTTAGTCCTGTATGTAGATATGCTGCAACATTTTTATATCGCAAAGGTTCTTCCCAGTCAAACATTATTTATTAAAATCTAGATCCGCAGACGGAAATGATCAGGGTTATGATGTCATACTCATGACATGACCCAGAACTCCATTTCATATTCAACAAGATGATCTACAGTATAAAGAGGACCAGCAATGAAACCATTCAAAACTTAACTAACATCATTAATAAACTGTGTGAAAAATGAAACCCATACTGTAGAAAATGGATAGATTAAAAACACACTAATGATGACATTGCTTTGAGAATAACAGACCGGAAGCCTACCTCCACAGAAACAGAGGAATAATTGACTTCACCTGATTCGACTCAGTTCTCTCTATCAATGCTCCATTGAGTTTTTCTGCAGGATGTGATGTCACTGGAGACGGGGATAACACTTCCTGGTAAGAGTTACTTGTCGTAGGGTAGGAATATGGCGTCTCATCTGGGAGAAACACAGCTTGTTTGGAAATGTGGGAGGTGGTGGACTCCAAATCAGCCAAAAGAGCGTCTATAAAAAAACACACAAACATGATCAACACAACCTGAACTAAATCAGAAGCTCACAAAACACAATCATACAGTATTGTGTGAGGTCAAAGGAGGAGGGTGCAATGAGAATCAAAGAATCTTGAACTATCGCTGGAGCTGGATACATGAATACTTCTGAATCAGTGTCATGTCAAAACTCAGAGCAGGTTGAGATCTGAAGAGGTGGATTATCAGCAGTCACGTGAGCAGGATGGTGAAATCACAGCAGGTTTTATCCGGGTGTTCAGGGTGTGTCCACTTACAGACAAACATTACAGCCCGCAGGCACACATTAACACACAACACGCTTATAAGATATTTCAAATATTCACAATACATCTTCACACAGCGGACTGTAAAACATCTATTCAATATTTAAAGCTAGAAAAAAAAAAGTTTAAAAAGCTACACTACAGTAAAACACTTTCTTTTCAACTGTTCAGTTATTACAGAACATTTGACTTATAACAAACAAACACAGATTATATCAAATCAATAAAGCGCTGATTCTTCAAAGAGATGTTCACTCACGTCTGCTGTAGATACTGTGCTAATGCAGGTGTCTTCAGGTGTCATTAAAACACTCATCTAACACATAACAACAAACTTCAGCAAACAAAGAAAAACACTAATACACACAAAGATTAAACTATAAAAGTGTATCAGCAAGAGAGAGAGAGAGAGAGAGAGAGAGCAGTTACTTACACACATACACACACATACACACTTGCACCCTGAGAAGTTTCTTAACCTTCAGACTTTATCATAGAGAGGAGGAGCTACGAGGGGAGAGAGAGAGAGAGAGAGAGAGAGAGAGAGAGAGAGAGAGAGAGACAGAGAGAGAGACAGAGAGAGAGAGAGAGAGAGAGAGAGAGAGAGAGAGAGAGAGAGAGAGAGAGAGAGAGAGAGAGAGAGAGAGAGAGAGAGAGAGAGAGAGAGAGAGAGAGAGAGAGAGAGAGAGAGAGAGAGAGAGAGACAGAGAGAGAGAGAGAGAGAGAGGAGAGAGACAGAGAGAGAGAGAGAGAGACAGACAGACAGAGAGACAGAGAGAGAGAGAGAGAGAGAGAGAGAGAGAGAGACAGAGAGAGAGAGAGCAGTTACTACACACATACACACACATACACTTGCACCCTGAGAGAGTTTCTAACCTTCAGACTTTATCAGAGAGGAGGAGAGAGAGGAGAGAGAGGAGAGAGAGAGAGAGAGAGAGAGAGAGAGAGAGAGAGAGAGAGAGAGCAGTTACTTACACACATACACACACATACACACTTGCACCCTGAGAAGTTTCTTAACCTTCAGACTTTATCATAGAGAGGAGGAGCTATGAGGGGGAGAGAGAGAGAGAGAGAGAGAGGCACAGAGAGAGAGAGACAGGGAGAGAGACAGAGACAGAGACAGAGAGAGAGAGAGAGAGAGAGACAGAGACAGAGAGAGACAGAGAGAGAGAGAGAGAGAGAGAGAGACAGAGAGAGAGAGAGAGAGAGAGGAGAGAGAGAGAGAGAGAGAGAGAGAGAGAGAGAGAGAGACAGAGAGAGAGAGAGAGAGAGAGAGAGAGAGAGAGAGAGAGAGGATAATAAACATTACTTTCAGGAGGCGTGGGGGGGGAAGGTGCTAACTTTAACTTCCACATACCAGATCATAAACTGCCTGAAACTTCAGCTCAAGATCTCCTCCAGAAACAAACACACATTCTTTATTAACTTCTTTCAAAACAAACAGAAATGTAAACATGTAAACAACAGGAAGAGTGTGAAACTAATGTTTGAGGATCTGATCTATTTGTTCTGCTTGATGAGGGAGTGGCAAAGAAAAACATTAACCCGCTTCTCCCACCCTTCCTCTCTCTGATCACACACACAAACATTATATTCTAACTCTATATTTTATATTTATACAGTATATGATGATAACATCAGTCAGAGTTGAACACAGACTGACATTCGTATCTTTGTGTGTAGACTGTACACTAACAAGACACCATGAGTTCAATCTTACCTCCCTCTGTTATACAATCTGAATCTGGAATCACATGTATGACATCAGAGAGAGACGGGCCTGATAATTCCTCTAATGTCTCCATCAGAGCTGATGACGGGACAGATGCTGAGGACTTCATCTCTTCTGAAGATGAACCTAAAGTGGCCAGTACATCCATATCATCTGTCTTCAGCGTTAAAACCGACGTCACCATCTCTGCGGCAGGAAAAAGTGATGTTGAACTCAGCGCCTGGTCCGGTCCAGCTCCTGGTGTAAAATCCTGCATCCTCCTGAACTCCTGAAGAACATTCTGAAACTCCTGGACTGGTGAAAGAGCTTCAGTAGTTTCTCTGTCCATCGGAGAAGCAAACAGAACCGCACCCGTCTGGACTCGAGGAGAGAGGAAGGGTCCTTCCTTTTCCGGAGCATTCGAAACATTCCACAGGACTCGCAGATAAAACACTTATTCTCACGGGATACACTTACATAAGAGACGATGCTCCACCATATATGACAAGCCTTTTGAGTCGTGGCCAGACATCATGTAGGAAGGAAGTCATTTTTAATTCTACCAGCCAGAGACACATAAAGACACAGATCTACATTTACTTCAGACGATACAGGACGTCACTTACTAAACATCTTTAATCTGATACGACAACTGAACACTTACTGTTCTGCTTTAAAGAAAATAATAACAACTCACATTATAACACACCATTGCTTAGATCTTCACATCTCAATAAATACTTTACAACTAAAATCTGACATCTCGAGTCGTCTAACAGGAAAGAGAAAGTAAAGCTGGAAAAACAGGTGTAGAGAGATGAGATGTAAACTCTCTGCCTTAAAGGCTTAATATTTACACTGATAATTCATTCACAACGCTGTCACACACACACACACACACACACACACACACAGACACACACAATAATGTTGTGCTTGGGTTAAGCAACAGCTCTTTAAAAATACTTCTCCAGTCTTAACAGCCAGAAACTTCATCTACACAAACCGACAGATAAATGAGATCACACACATCAACCGTTTGGTCATGAGAACAGTCATTTATGAGCCGTCTGTGAATATATAGAGTTGTGACCTTCAGAGATTTGAGAGTGAGAGGGGAGACCCGAGACCCCGATGCTAAAATAAGAAACCCTGCCACCCAGAGAGGATGAAATACATCCCGTGCCGTAAAACCCGATAGATCTGATAAAACATTAATAACCATGAATTCTTGAGCGTTCTGTAGCAGCCGTGTGAAATCTGTTCTTACCGTCACATCACAACATAGAAACATGTCATACGCCTGATATTGTATAAAGATCTGAAGATACAACTATTCCTCAGTGAAGAACGAATCCTCCGCCACTAAATTCTGTTATACAGACGCCACAAGAGCCAAATAAAGCCTTAAATGAAAGAGAGCATCTCATTTATTATCCAGTGATGTTCTCACAGCATCAGCATCACATATGACAGAGCTTCATCTCATTCATTAGCATCTATCCATTGTTAAATGACCAAAATCACAAGAACTGTCTGACACCTGAAGATCTCGAAGACCATCAGATTTCTGCCATTCTCACAACAATCTAACATCACAATGACTTGAGTTACAAAATCATCCTTCTGACCAGAGAGATATCATCATGTGTACAAATAAGAGAAAACACGAATCTTTCTTCTTCAATTTTAAGATAACAGAACTGTAAAGAGGAAGTTAAGATTGTCATGTAATTCCTTGTGTACTGGGTGTCAAACAGCACATATGAAGTATGAATACTTTACGAATGAAAGTGAGCAAACACCCTCAATCTAACCTGTGACTGGATGTACAAATGATCATCAAAGTCAACCAGTGAAACCCCGTCAGTCTTGATGTGATTCTCTTTCTCCTGCTCGTCTTTATCTGATGGGCAGAAAGGTATTCTGGGAATTCCTGAAATATTTCTGCCTGCTCAGACTCGTCTCTGAACGTTTCACATGAAGACTCAAATTCAAGGCTAATTCTGGACGAACAGAGTTTAGAAAACATCATCATGAAATAAAAGCTGTTTTTCTTCCTGTGAGCGATGCGGTCAGCAGTACACAAACACCAGACATGTATCTCTGACTGTCATCACATGTGAACTGTATCTGACACACAAACAGATAAGAAACAAGCTTTTATTCAAGCAAATGAACGAGCATCATCTCAATACACACGACACAGTCCGGCCAGAAATCATTTCAGGTCACGCCGTTGTGTTTACACATCTTAACCAAACGCTGTTTTTCCCAGAAGAGGAAACAGTTGCAACATATGAAATGTGACTAAGAATCAGCAGCAGCTTGTGTTTTACTCATCCAGACACATTCATTAAATCACATTAACTACTGATGAAAACATACAACAGAAACACAAACGCAGTGAATCTAACACCACCATCACTTCACACATGACAGCTTTATATCCGTTCAGAGGAAAGAACAGCTGAATGTGTGAACAACAGCCCAAAACATCTACAAAAACACAATGTGTGAACAACAGCCCAAAACATCTACAAAAACAACAGCACTGCAATGAAAAGAAATCATTTATAAATCAAACATTTTATAATCTCTAGTGTGTGAATTGTGTTGTTTTCTCTCATGCTGCATACAGAGACATTTTCATCTGATGATCACACAGTTTACAGGAATAATGAACAGAGATCAGACAGTAATTCTCCATCTGATACACCTCAGTGTTTAATCCTGCTCATCTATGCGGTTTGAAATCCAATTGAACATCTGTTTTGTGTAAATGTGCTTTAGTCTGAAAGGAGCGATCAATAAGGACAGAAGACGTGCCGTGTCTGAATCACGAGTAATTACACACGCGTGAACATGTGAACAGTCAAATCATTTCTCTCTCATGATATTTACTGCTTGACACACTCTTAGTTTTATTAGAAGTTACTCGACATTCTGTGGAGATATTTACAACCACTCAGATATAATAAACACCAGCGTGAAAGAAACAAACACATTCACAATC
Organism: Beaufortia kweichowensis; assembly: GCA_019155185.1. Lineage (NCBI taxonomy): Eukaryota > Metazoa > Chordata > Actinopteri > Cypriniformes > Gastromyzontidae > Beaufortia > Beaufortia kweichowensis. The sequence goes on from CM032795.1 coordinate 22,368,769, forward strand.
TCACAATACATACAAACACATTCATCTTAATACTGTACGAATGTAAACCTTAACATACTAACACACCAAGTCAAGTTTACATTGTTAAAAAACACACAAGGATTACACAGATTCCTGTACTGACAATAATGCTTTGGGTAAGAAGTTAAAGCACATGAGTGAATAATAAAACATCCGCTGATTAAAGCTGAAAACTACACAAACATCACACAAACATCAGACAAACATCACACAAACATCAGACAAACATCACACAAACATCACACAAACATCAGACAAACATCAGACAAACATCAGACAAACATCACACAAACATCACACAAACATCAGACAAACATCCACACAAACATCAGACAAACATCACAAACATCACACATCACACAAACATCACACAAACATCAGACAAACATCACACAAACATCACACAAACATCACACAAACATCAGACAAACATCAGACAAACATCAGACAAACATCACACAAACATCAGACAAACATCACACAAACATCAGACAAACATCACACAAACATCACACAAACATCACACAAACATCACACAAACATCAGACAAACACACACAAACATCACACAACAAACATCAGACAAACATCACACAAACATCACACAAACATCACAACAAACATCAGACAAACATCACACAAACATCAGACAAACATCACACAAACATCAGACAAACATCAGACAAACATCAGACAAACATCACACAAACATCAGACAAACATCACACAAACATCAGACAAACATCAGACAAACATCAGACAAACATCACACAAACATCAGACAAACATCACACAAACATCACACAAACATCAGACAAACAACACAAACACACAAACATCAGACAAACATCAGACAAACATCAGACAAACATCACACAAACATCAGACAAACATCAGACAAACATCACACAAACATCACACAAACATCAGACAAACATCACACAAACATCAGACAAACATCACACAAACATCAGACAAACATCACACAAACATCACACAAACATCAGACAAACATCACACAAACATCACACAAACATCAGACAAACATCAGACAAACATCACACAAACATCAGACAAACACACACAAACATCACACAAACATCACACAAACATCAGACAAACATCACACACAAACATCAGACAAACATCACACAAACATCAGACAAACATCAGACAAACATCAGACAAACATCAGACAAACATCAGACAAACATACAAACATCAGACAAACATCAGACAAACATCAGACAAACATCACACAAACATCAAACATCAGACAAACATCAGACAAACATCACACAAACATCAGACAAACATCAGACAAACATCACACAAACATCAGACAAACATCAGACAAACATCACACAAACATCACACAAACATCAGACAAACATCAGACAAACATCACACAAACATCAGACAAACATCAGACAAACATCACATCATCAGATCAAACATCACACAAACATCACACAAACATCAGACAAACATCACACAAACATCACACAAACATCAGACAAACATCAGACAAACATCACACAAACATCAGACAAACATCAGACAAACATCAGACTTTTACAGCAGGTTTGTGAAATGTTGAGGTGAGGTGTAAAATAACACCGAGATAACAACTACACACACAGAAACACAACCGGTCCTCACAGTTCTGCAATCGATGATAGATATAATATGAACACAAGTCTGACATTAATCACACACAACTGAAGTTATAAACACAGCGTCACTACACAAGAGTTTGATTAACAGCTCAATAAACGTGATGTCTGATCGACTCTTTCAAACGCTTTAATCTCAGTCATATCTCAGTCATATCTCAGTCATATCTCAGTCATATCTCAGTCATATCTCAGTGATATATCAGTGATTTCTCAGTCATATCTCAGTCATATCTCAGTCATATCTCAGTCATATCTCAGTGATTTCTCACTGATTTGAGATCTGCTGCAGTCTGTATATTCACACGGTCGCGCGCTGACGTCGACAGTCGCCCCGCGCACCATCATCCGCTTCACCCCTCACACATGTTCACATTCACACATGTATGTGCTGTTTAAGTCATAAACTCGTGATTTCATCCTTTATAAACTCATCGTGTGTGTCATGTGGCTCGTGGAGTTCACACTCACCCAGATCGTCCATGTTTCTGCGGGTTCACCGAGCCGCTCCGTCTCGCGCTCCGCAACAGCACGCCGAGAAGTTTTTAATGTACGCGCACGCGCAGCGCGAGCACGCAACGAGTCGAGCACACGCAGCGCTGTGCATTAAACTGCTGACGTACAGAATACTTACAATACAAATTCGTTAGATCTGTTAAGAAAGAAAGAAATCTTGCATAGGCTAATATACGGCTGTTAAAGGGAAAATAACAATGTCTTTTTTTCACCCTTATGTCATTCAAACCCTGTGTATAATTCTTTCTTTTGTGGAACAACACCTTGTGTCCATACTATGAATAACATAAGGGTGAAGAAATTATGACATCGTTTTTATAAAGGTATTTTACAGAGAACATTCCTATCTTAAACTGTATAGTCTGCATTTATGGGTGAATATAATAAAAGCAGAACAATATCTCCACAGGAATGAAAAGGAAGAAATAAAGAACTTTGTCTGCTTCAGTCATTCATGTATTTCATTCATCTTATGAGTTTTACAGCTGTTTAGTTCATGTAAACATGCTCATGTCACACACATACTGCTCACGTGATCCAGTGATGAAGACATGTACATGTGTGTTTTTATGTGTTCTACATCAGCTGCTTCATACATTTAATCTCTCAAGGCATCTTGGGGAAGTTTGTTGAGTTACACACAATACGATACACAGTGAATTACAATGAAATATAGAATATATATATATAATCGTGTGTGTGTGTGTGTGTGTGGTCCACAGCAGGGCTATCATTAGACTCTGGGATATGTCATGTGTCATGCTGTTGAAAGACTCTCACTGAACACACTGTAAATTCACATGTTCACTTCCATCTATGAACACAAGACCGTCAGCTCGACTAATTTAGCTCATCTGTATTCTTCTCTTACACCCCACACAGATATTCCTAATGTAGTATTCCTTTCATTTAGACATTTCAGTACTAGTAACTGGTATTATATGAAATTGCTGTAAATAGACAGGCAACATCCAATAAACATTGAATGAATGAGGTTATTAATGGCCTCTGCATGGGAAACATGTCTAAATCATTTGATTTTTCATAGATCTTCTCTAGGAACTACACTCATCTTCCTCTTAATGTTAAAACAGGTGACTGACACATATTATAAAACTGCATTTGTGTTTCACCTTCTATACATCATTTTGAAGAGAATAAAGTTCTCAGTTACTGTATAACAGGGTCTTTATTAGATCATCTCACAATATATAGGATGAAAAATAATGCAGATTTTGAATTCTTGCATCTTGCCTTGCTGAACTTGTGCTGCTTGTGGCCCGAATCAAACGTGTTTCTGACATGTGGAGGTTCATAATTAAGACAAATGTGAAGAAACTCAAGACTGAGCTTAAAAACTGTGGTGATGTGACAGATGTTTTCTCTGTTAGCACACGTGATGTTTATATATGAAGTATTTTCATTATTAAAGTAAAGTGTTTGTGTGAGGATGCAGCCAGCTGATTTGATTACATATGAGGACAGTAAATGTTTGTGTAGAGAAACAGAGAAATACAGAAATAAAGCGGACATCACACAGACACAAACCAAAAGCACATTTGTAATCTTTTTACTGAACCTGCAACACACTTTGGATGTTGTGAAGATGTTCAGATGTAATCCATTGAACAGACATTACAGACATCTACAGTGAAAAATAAGGAAGTTGCACAAGTCACTCTATTGTGTTATTGTGTTATTGTGTTATTGTGTTATTGGTGTTATGAGGAGACAGACAATCTGATCACTGTTCTCTCTCTAAAGGTTTGGCATTGTAAACTCACTATAATTTAGCCACTGAAACAATATTATCCAATCAGAGCACAGCCCCGGCCCATGTCCCGCCCACATCAGACTGAAGGTATTTCATTAGCTGTTGATCTAAACCCAACACAACACAACCCAACACTACACTATACACACACACACACACACACACACACACACACACACAACACTACACTACACTACACACACACACACACACAACACTACACTACACTACACTACACTACACTACACTACACTACACACACACACACACACACACACACACACACACACACACACACAGACACACAGACACACACTACACACACACACACACACACACACTACACTACACCTCTGGTGTTAACTTTGATCTCATCTTTCTCATCCTATGAAAAATGAAATCTTTCACAAACAGGCAGTTTGTGCTCGACTAAAGAAAGAAATGAAGAGTTGTTGGGAAGTATGAGGGTATGTATTTTTTTCAGTCATACTATATCTAAAAGAAAACGAGTCGTTCCTCATGATAATCTATCACTTGACTGAATAAAGACATCAGAGATAGCAGTTTGAAGCACGTGGCCGAGGCCTTTATTTCCAATGAGAGACGCACGAGAGGCGAGTCAGTCACTGTTGTTTTGCGTGATGGGACACACAGCAGGTCGTTCAGCTGCTGACAGGCGGGGCGGGGGGCGCGGGGGCAGGGGTCGGATTGGGTTTGGGGTTAGGAGCCGGGTCGGGGATGATGAAACAGCCACGTTTATGCCACTGCATGTCACGCACGCGCCGGACGGACTGCAGCTTCGGCTCTGTCGCTCCCCAGTCATTCCAGTGTTTAAAGTCGCCGCGTTCAAACACGAACTGACGCCCGCGGTAACCGGGGTACATGTAGCCCACCCACCTGAAACACATAACCCGTCTATCAGTTATCTATATGCAATGACATGAGAAACGATCATCAGCAGTCTTCTACGTAACATACACATACAGAAATCTGACATCTGACATCTTCTGTTTTCCTTTAGAAAACTCTTTCTATTTTCTGTGAAGCTGTTTGTCACAGTGCGTATTGTACAGAGCGCTACACAAACACATGGATGTCAGCACACCATTCCTTTCATCCAGTATTTTAAGTCAACACAGTGAATTTGTATTAAGGGAAAATGGGCTAAACAGGTGGATTTCATGTTGAAAACACTCCTTTCAGAATCTAAATGGATGTTAGGCTTCATATATAAGAAAGAGATGAAGAACAGGTTCGATTAAACTCACGTTCCACTGACAGCTTTGGCACTGGCCACACGGTCCTGGAAACCATGAACCCACAAGCTGGGAATGTCATCATCCACGATTTCCATCTTCCTTCCAGCAAAGCTGCAGTTCTCAAACAGATGAAGCTTGTGGTCTGCGCTGTCCTGACAGAAGATCATGAAAGAAGATCACGAAAGACTCAATGACAGAAGGTCAGAAGTAGAGATGTTTTCTCCATATATATATATAGATTCATTAATGGAGTTTGGGTTCCGTGTTGGAGTGTCACTAGGAGACTGAGCTGATATTAGTTATTTAACTAGCTTTATATTTCCATGCTTGTATCATTTTGTTTAGCTGTAAAGCTGCTTTGAAACAGTGCTACAGTGTTAAAGTGCTATACAAATAAACTTGAAGATGTTTCTCTAACCACTTTGAGAGGTCTGATGGACAGAAGACAGCAGCTGTTCTGACTGTTGGTCCAGGTGGTCCAGCGCGGATATTCTCCTTTCTCCAAAACAAACTGTTCTCCTCCAAAACCTTTCTGCTCGAAGGCCACCCATCTTTGTTTCACAAGAACATAGAAAAATTGATTTCTACCACTGATCTTTTTTTTTAAACAATGAAAGGATGAACATTACAGTATCACTCAGATGTTTAAACTTTGCTTTCATCATACAGACGTTAGGTTAAGGCTAGGGCGAGGATAGTGAGGATAAAGAAAAGGAACTGAAATGTTTTGGTGAATTATTCCCTGTTGGAGTTGGAAGTTTTAGATTCAGAACAGATCTACTCATGACATGATGTACTCACGGTCCAGACTCCATCATAATCGATCCTACTTTTTCCAAATTCTTCTCCATCAGATCCTTACACTCGGCTGACAGCTCCACCTTTTTTCCACGGAAGTTCTCAAATTCGTACAGTAAGGCCTGTTCAGAAGACACATTTCAACTGAAAGTCATTTTTACACATTGATGTTTGTCATGAAGGAGGTCCTTGTGTTTTTATTTTATATAACAAACATACAGCAGCTGCGTGTATTTGTGTATCTTTCTCTCAAAGTTCAGATCTCCATATATATTTCCTGTAAAACCTTCAGAATAGCACATCAAAAGATATACTGATCGACAAGCATTGTGTTGTTTGTACGCTAGATAGTGTTCCAGATTGTTTTTCACTCTATTCTGTACACATGTTTTAGTGGAGTTTGAGTTTGTGCCATTTCATTTGATATTTCTACATCACAGTGATATAGTTTTTATCAGATTTTCATGTCTGTATGACCTTGTAAACGGCTCCGGCTCCTCCTTGACTCTTGCCAGCGACCTGCTGATCTGGAACTCCCTGCTGATCCGACATCTCGGCCTGTCAATCGCAGCAAAGAAACATCACGTTAGGTTACGTTCTATAATATGATATTCAGTTTTGTGGCCAATGCTAGAACAAAAACAATATCTACATTTCAAACACAAAAGGTCACGGACAAGTTTCATTTCACAATAAAAGTTTAGATCTTAAAATGTACAGATAACAATAATATGTTAATAATGTTTTGAGTTTTGCCACTGTAAACTATTTTATTACACATTCATTCAGTCATTTCATATGAACCATTACTCCATGGAATATGAAATAAAGGAGAGGCCGGGGCTAGTTGTCACATTTTTTTACTAGATGAGAGTCAGTTACAGTACAGACACTTTTCAGTGTTATTGTCCAGAATAATAAATAGAGAGTTAAGTGAACATGCTGAAGAAAAAGCCATACAAAACCATTTATGCACGCGAGATTCAGCCCTTCAAGATCAAGACAGCAGAGATGTTTACCTGTTTGTCTGTCCTTCACCCCGGCACTCTCCTTCAGCGCGTGTGGAGATGTGGGTGTGCCGGCGAGCGGAGGGATCCGGGGGTATTTATGGTTTAATTCCGTCCACAGCAGCAGAAATGGGTTGGCCGTGGATTGCTGTTGAGACAGCAAGTCTGTCGTTTGCATTTGTGTCCATCAGAGTGAATCTGAATAGGCCATGAGTTGGCAGCAGCCGTCTGAGCGTCGGTGTGGGTACGGCGGGTACCAGCCAAGAGGATTCCAACAGGATCAACACACACATCTCTCTCTCATTCATCCTCAGTTGATGACTTTTCAATGGCAAGTTAAAATAATCGAATCCATTAATTATCAATTTAATAACTGAAATGTAAATAAAATCTACAGAAATGATAGATAGCCTACATCATGTAGTGTAATGTTGTTTATAAATCGAAAAACATTTGAAACATTTCAATTGAATAAATGAATGTATGATTTGATTTAGCTTAGCTTTGTTCTCTGTAATGAAAGCAGGGCTGTCATTAAGCTGAATGACTGAAGCAGAATCACAAAATATTCTCTCAAACATATTCTCATGTTGTATAACAAACTCAATCCACAAAATAAACTGAACTTTTCATTGTTAAAGTCTTTCTTTTAAAGCAAAGTGTTACTGAAACACTCGAATAAACTCGAATCATCTTACTGCAAGTGTTTAATAGATGCATTAAAAAATATATTTCATAAAGATCCAGGAGCATAATTCATTAGTATTTAAGAAAATTCCAGTTTCCCAGCATTAAAAAGTAAACATTACGTCATATGAAGAGCAGCGACTGAATGTCTAAAACAAGCAAACATTCACAAATGACTGAAAGTAAACCGACATCTTAATATACACTATTGTAAACTTAATGTGATGAATGGCAGTGTCCAAAGACAAATAAACAAAACAACACAAAAATAAAAACATGCACATTGATACTTGTGAGAAGAATGAACAGAATGAGATTAAATGTTTGTACATCAGTCCTTAATGTCCCTGTCACACTGGATTCACTGTGATGGTTTCTGACGACACATGATGTTTGTAGAGAAATAAAGGAGTCAAATGAATATCTTCAGATCAGATTTAGATTTTACAGACATTCAGAAACACAATCTATTATATATATATATAAGTGGTTTGACTGGTGTAAAGTGCAGTATTGCATTGAGCTGAACTGAGATCAGTTTGAGCTCATTAGATGATCACTGATCAGCCCTCAGTTGTGTGTCACGTCTGCTAACTGAACACATGTAAACACAACTGAATGGTAGTCTAAGCTGATAGTCTTGTAATAATCTCACACACAGACTCATTGCACATAATTTGACAGTGTCTCTCACAGGTCCTCTCTGCATCACGTCTGTGGGATAAAACAGCAGGTTTATACTGTGAAAAACTTTCTCAAATCAAGTTCAGCCAGAGGAGAGAGACATTATTAGTAAATGTGATGGGGATTTATCTTTTGCATGTCAATAATTACAGATTTCAAATCTATTTGCAGATCTTTAATATTCGGCTCACGTTCATATACAGGATCACTGTCTCTTTCTACTGGAGCTGAAGGACATGAGGAGGAACTCTCACCTGTCACCCGCTTCACACGTCACTTTCAGGTTGACTCGAACGCTTCTTAGATTTGAGCTCAAGCAGCCAGGAGGGCGAAGAGCTTGACCTACACATGAATCACAATCAACACACACGTCTCCCATTTATGTCGTAAGATCTTAAGTGTTTTTAGTGTGACCGTACCCGTCAGCAGGGGGCAGCACTCGGGGGCCGAGCACGGACGAGCGAGGAGAGCGAGCGGGTAGGACGGGTGGCGTCTGTCCTTCTGTGGTTTCTGTTTCAGTGATGACGCTTCTCCTCTTCAGCTGTGCCTGTGACAAACACACATGAACATCAATCTCCAGCATGATTTATTCTGGTGATCTGTACACAGACTATTTTAATCAACATCAGGATTAAGTTTTAAAGGGATAGTTCACCACAAAATAAAAATGATGTCTTAATTGTTTCACTCTTATGTCATTCAAACCCTGTAAATGATTCTTTCTTTTGAGGAACACACAGAAGATATTTTTCATAACGCTGGTCACCGGCACACATTGACTTTCATTGTATCTTGTGTTCACACTATGAAAGTGAATGTGTGACGGTGACCAGCGGTCTGTCATCTTCTATCATCATCTGTGTTCTGCTGAAACAAGAAAGTCATACAGATTTGACACGACATGAGGGAGAGGAAATAATAAAAGAATTTTTGTTTATTATTCATCTCATTAATACGATTATTTGTTTAATAATTTTCTTATACATTTATTTATTCACAATAAATATTTACACCCCGTCACAACAATCATATATAGGGTTTGAATAACATAAGGTTGAAAATGATGACATCATTTCTATTTTTGGGTGAACTATTCCTTTTTATTTATTTAGATATGAGACCTAAAAAGACATTAACGTCACGCTTTACCATGAGAGCTGATTGGTCCATCCCAGGAAACATAGGAACTCTTTTCGGTTGGCTGTGGGCTGGAGGGGGCGTGGCACGTGTGGACGGCTCCTCCTCTGATTCAGACTCTTGTCCATTGGAACACTGAGCTTTAGCATCTGCAATCAATACAGGCACATCTTCTGCTTTATATGCACACGTGACACTCGAGGGTTCTGATAGATGATACAGTGTGATGACGACTGACCCGTGGAGTCACAGAACCTCCAGTCCGGGTTTAATCCCTCTGTGAGAGCGGGAAGAGCCGCTCGCTGACGGACGGCACGAGACGGCCTCGAACGCGTAATGCTGCGTTTCTTCCCCAGATCGACCTTTGACCTCAAGACACTCGAGTCCAAAAGAGGAGCTGATGACTACACCAACATCATAACAGAATATTATATACTTTAACATCATAAAACATAATAGAATAGAAGAGAATCACAAATGCACCTCAGGGAACAGAAGGGGGTCAGGTTCAAAGGTGTCCGGTGTGTCAGAATCAGTGGATGTGTTTCGTCGCTTCACCTGAGACGTCAGCCTGAATAAAGCCTGACTGACTTTATTCTCTGTACTGGGACTGAACACACACACACACACAGACATGCACACTTGAAAGTGTGTTATACTCTTCATGACCACTAGGAGACAGTCTGAGCAAATCCATAACATCTATCAAGCTCAGACATGAAGTCACGTGTTTAGTGTTAGTCAAGCTGTACTCCTGTATTTAAATGCTGTTCATAAGGCCAATATGTTTATATGGAAGTATTAAAAACTATTTATCAGGCAAAAATATGGATCTCAGTGACGCAGTAAACGACACATGCTTTAAATGAAATGAATCAGTTCTCTGAACTAAACAAATGGTTTTTAATGTCTATAATAATCGGATTCTTAATGATACTCGAGCTTCTTCATTCAGTTGTGTGTATATATATATATACACACATACAGTAACGTGTGAGCTTCTGTTTTACTTCTTAAAACAGTAATGCTAAATAAATGAATTTTAAGAAAAGACACGACAGGCTCAGATAAGCAGATGAAGCAATATAACATTGATTATTGAATCCTGAGATCTATTGATTTCAGCACAGATTATATTTTTCTTACTCATCATCAGTGATGTTGGTTTCATCAGGACTCTCAGACTCTCTGATTCTTGGATCTTCATCTTCATCTTCTTCATCACAGTCCTTCAGTTCACCCTGCAGAGACAGATGTACAATTTGACTGTAATTCTATAACTTGTAACAGCTTTAACCTCAATGGAAAAAGAAGTCAAACATATTTCTGTGCTTTTACAGGCATTTCCTAACCCCAGAAGCTCATTGAAGGACACATTCCTGACATTAAGCCAGCAAAATCACACAAAATAATGACAGTGTGAAATGATTATGACATGTTTTTCACTTTCCATCCAAAGACCATCTAAAATAAAGAACTACAAACTCACACGGTTACAGAGATCAGACACACAGATACTGTATACATTCAGGAAATCACACGCTGTCATAATGTCTTTTTTACTGTACAAACGGTATATTGTACCTTGTAAGTCTCACCTTGCCCTTAAACCCTCACATTTATACATTTACAACATAAATACCATACAAACACACACACACACATAGTCAGGAGGAGTTTTTCATGTTGAATGACCTTCTCGTACCGCTGTATAATGAGGACTTTTACAGGAGGAGATCAAACATCTGAATTTGTTTGTTCTGCCTCAACAAATAGCAGGATTTGTAGACTTTAGATAGACTTTTGAACATCCAGTACCTCTACTCATATCTCTAGCTATCGCCAAGAAAACAATATTACTTAACTGGAAAAATCAAAATCAAATATCAATTACACAATGGCTTCATCTGTTAAGAGAACATATTATTCAAGAGAAACACACATCAAAAACACAAAACCAGTTATTCAGTTTTAATACACTTTTCAGCCCTCTGCTTATATCATTAAATATTGAATAAAGCTGATGTCCCAATTAAGTATAAACACAAACTGCCTTCTACTAAACAACATTGAATTAATAATAATAGGAATTACTATTATAAATCATGAAACTATGGATTCAATTTATCTCTGTACCTGTTTAAACTACCACATCAATACCTCTATAGCTTGTGTTTTCTTTATTTTTTTTATTTTTTTTTTTATATCCCCTGTTTTTTTTGTGTTTTTGTTGTTATATCTGTCTTTGGTCACTATGTCAAGATGTTGCTGTAAAAAAAAAGAAGCAAGATTACATTTAATACACACACACACACTATAATAATATATTACTACTGTACATGTAGAGAGAGATGAGGAAAGAAATCAATCAATATTTACACAGATGAAAGCATCACAACTGATGTCAATGAGAGAAATAATCACAAATCACAATATTCAGAAACACAGCATGACTCAAATGAACACCAGTTCATTAAACATAAATAAATCAGTTGATATAAAGCAGAAGATCTGTGACCACACACAGAGCGTAATCAAAAGAAAGCACAGACTGTTAAATCCAGTCCAGTAGTGAGAAAATCAACTGGATTCATAAGAACAAATGTGTGTAAAAACAAGCCTAGACAACTCTTAGATTCCATGAGAAACAACACTGACTCCTGCGCACGGGCGTACATGTGTGTGTGTGTAAAAAAGACAATGACTGATTAAATAGCCTCAACATCAACACTGATGTGAACTGAACAATAACAAACATTTGACCTGCAGATGAAGATCTGAAGGGTCATTACTGTTCATTAGTGAAAGATGACTTTTGTTATTATATCTCACAAAGATGAACACATACTGTACACACACATCTGCTAGAGACATAATGCAGAAAACATCTCAGATTAAAGTGAAGAGAGACAGAAACAACAGACGACATCCGGCCTGTCAACTACCTGAGATAAGATAAGAGATTACTCCTTATATAAATCATAACTCCTCACAACTCATGGAACGTTCCCGAGCTTTAACCAAGTGCTGTCATCCAAAAACACAGTGTAAATCAACATTATTTCAAACGCTTCCCAGCATTCTTTAGATGATCTTTAGATCCAGATCTGTCCTCTGATAAAAGAGTTTGCTGACAACAGATACAAGTTGTGTGATGCTCGAAAACCGTGAACAAATCTAAAGTAAAAGAAAGAATGACCCAGTAAGGTAAAGCGGAACAGAGAGAACAGGACAGAAGTCTTACGCTGCTGGAGTTTGGTGTAGTTGTGTGTCTGCGCAGAGAGAAACGCTGTCGACTTCTCTGAGACAGATTCCTCAGAGACTGTCGACCACGAGAGGCCAAACCTCTCAGCGGTGAGATGGCTCTCTCAAACCTTCTCATGTGTTCTTCGTCATCCTCCGTCGCTTCATCTAGAGCTCCAGACACAAACTCCACGGCCTCCTGTAATGAGCGCCGCATGCTGCCCATTAATCTGGACACCTGCGTCTGCACCTCGGACAGTTTATCACCCAGATTCTGCATCTTCAGAAAACAACTCGTGTATCGCTGCCAGAAGCGTTGATGTCTAGTCAGAAGTGGAGAACATCAGAAAGATGTCTGTCCTGTCATTAGAGCGTTTGAAATAAAGCCTAGACTGGACCCGAAAACAAAGCAAAGCAACATGTGCTGGCATTTCTCCTCATGTATCTCGACTGGACCAACAGAAAACACTTCATCATTCCTTAACACTTTTACTCAATCCAGCTCAATCCATTCTACTGTGAAAACTTCACTTTAAACAGACCAAGTGTTGTGAAATGACATGCTGTCACGCTGCAGGTATGAACAGATACCGGAAAAAGACACAGCCCTCAAAAGAGAGAGAGAGAGAGAGAGAGAGAAAGAGACAGAGAGAGAGTGAGAGAGAGAGAGAGAGAGAGAGAGAGAGAGAGAGAGAGAGAGAGAGAGAGAGAGGAGAGAGAGAGAGAGAGAGAGAGAGAGAGAGAGAGAGAGGGAGAGAGAGAGAGAGAGAGAGAGAGAGAGAGAGAGAGAGAGAGAGAGAGAGAGAGAGAGAGAGAGGAGGAGAGAGGAGGACAGAGAGAGGAGAGAGAGAGAGAGAGAGAGAGAGAGAGAGAGAGAGAGAGAGAGAGAGAGAGAGAGAGACAGAGAGGAGAGAGAGACAGAGAGAGGACAGAGGAGAGAGACAGAGAGAGAGAGAGAGAGGGAGAGAGAGAGAGAGACAGGAGGAGAGGAGAGAGAGAGAGACAGAGAGAGGAGAGAGAGAGAGAGAGAGAGAGAGAGAGAGAGAGAGAGAGAGAGAGAGAGAGAGAGAGAGAGAGAGAGAGAGAGAGAGAGACAGAGAGAGTGAGAGACAGAGAGAGAGAGAGAGAGAGAGAGAGAGAGAGAGAGAGAGAGAGAGAGAGAGAGAGAGAGAGAGAGAGAGATCTGAGTTCTCTTCTAACAGTTCTGAAATGTTTGACGTTGAGGAAATGTACATTAGGTACACCCCCCCACCCATTACTGTGATGTAAATAAAAGGGATTTACACGTAAAGGAAGTGTAAATCAGTTATCATTAATAATAGGCTTGATTTTCTTAAGAACTATAAATTAGACATGTTTCATCAATTAAATGAATAAAAGTCCTTCCACATGCCTGTCCTTCAGTTAAAACACATCAACATTGAACAGAAAATATAGCACATGCTGAAATATTTACATCATCAATGGAAATCTGCTTATTTCTGTGCCAGAGATTTTTTGGAAGTTAACCTGCTGAATTATTTGCAGAATGCAAACGCACTGCTTTGAATATGAAAGGATTTTACATCATGACACAACACGTGTAAACATCAGCTGTATGCCTTTGCACATTATTTACATAAAGTTTTCTTAAAGGGATAGTTCATCAAAAATAAAAATTATGTCATTATGTCTTTCAAACCCTGTATATGATTCTTTTTTTTTTGAGGAACACAAAGAAGATATTTTGCAAAGCGCTGGTTACCGGCACCCATTTTTGGGGTTTAATGTGTCCTCAAAACATTTAACATGAATCAAATGCAAGGTGCATACATGTGCGCTCCAGACACGTTACGGAGTCTCTCCTCCCCATCACTTCCTGTGTCTTTCCACTGTCCTCATCCGAAATAAAGGTAAAAACGCTTACAAAACAAACTATAGCTCATACATGGGTAGCTGACAAATAAATATGTGACAGTGTAGAAAAAAACTTTTAAAATATACATTTACATTTAGGCATTAATCTGACGCGGTTAGTGCTTTAGTAAGTTTATAATGTTTCACAGTGTTAGATGGTGGTTAGGATGTTAAGTGATCATGGAAGAGCTGAGGGATGTGATCGGATTAGCATGAGAGATTTATCTTAACTGTTGTCACACTATAGGACATGGATATTTGTCAAGTACCCACATACTAGAAACTAAAGATAAGTCTGACATCAATTTGAGCTTTAATACAAAGAACCATATAAAACTAAACCTGACTGATTTCTCATGTCGTCTCTTTGATATTCTGGTGCTCAGATATGACAGAGACTAAATGACATCACCCAACATCTTTAGAATACTAATACTTAATAATAATCGTAATAATAATATAATGGATTGAAATATAAACACACTAACTCTTGTCTGGGTCTGGATGTGTGTCTGGAGGTGTTGTTAGAGAATGTCATAACCCTGACACAAAAAACTGTGTTTACAGTCTAAGAATAAACACATGTATCTATACACACACACACACACCCATCACAAAACAACACTGAGTGAGGTAATGCCACACTATTCTGTCATGAGACAATTCCAACGTGACACAAAAATCAAGCGAAACAAAAGATTTCTTCTCAATTGATCTTAACAAAAGTCTAAACCCACACAGAGCACAATGTATTTAGCCCAGGTCTCATTCAGACAACACCTGCTGACATCACTGACACGTGTCACAGCACAATCCAATGATCTCATGCAATGATCGAGGTGTAAAGCTTCAGTTCAATTCTGTGTAAATCTGCTGAGGTTTCTGTTGCTTTATAAGGGCAGAGATTCAGTGTGACCCGCCCGTGAATTATACAGGTCAACAAGCTTTTGGCATGTTTTCATCAAGTCACATGGCATGAACCTTGTAAATTCATCCCTTTATATTTGTGTTTGAAAGATAGATATGCAGATAAAGCTCATTCATCAACAGTCTCACCTCATGTGATGTGATCTCATCAGACTTTACTGCAGATGATTCTGATTCATACACATCTTCAGTCTGTGTTTGGTTACTGCTCTTCTTCTCATGTTCACTCAGAGAGTTCTGAAGATGAAACCATTCGGGTTTAAATCCATTTAACGTCATACAAATAGCAGTAATATATCTACAGATATGTTTCTTTAAGTACCTGATCTCCATGTAGTCCTTGAGCTTTAGGATCACTGGATCTGGATTCCAGCCAGTCAGGAGATGCATCAACACTTGAAGGTTCTTTGGATGGAGACGGTGTTGAGGAACGTGTTCCCCATCGTGTTGGTTTCACAGAAAAATCATCATAAATGACTTCAGGTGAGACACTTCTGACATTACTCGCTTCATCAGCATCCAAACACATCAAATCACACCTCACTGCTGCTGCTGCTTCCTCTCGCTCTCTCTCTACTTTCAACTTCTCCAGCTCAGATCTTTCTCTTTCTTTCTCCCGTCTCAATCTTTCCTCTTCTTCAAATCGTCTTCTTTTCTCTTCCATCTCTCTTTCTTTCCATAATCTCTCTTCTTTTTCTCTTTCTTGTCTCAATCTTTGCTGTTCAATTTGTCTTTTCTCTTCCATCTCTCTTTCTTTCTTTAATCTCTCTTCTTTTTCTCTTTCTTGTCTCAATCTTTGCTCTTCAATTCGTCTTTTCTCTTCCATCTCTCTTTCTTTCCTTAATCTCTCTTCTTTTTCTCTTTCTTGTCTCAATCTTTGCTGTTCAATTTGTCTTTTCTCTTCCATCTCTCTTTCTTTCTTTAATTTCTCTTTTTCTTCTCTTTCTTGTCTCAATCTTTGCTCTTCAATTCGTCTTTTCTCTTCCATCTCTCTTTCTTTCTTTAATCTCTCTTTTTCTTCTCTTTCTTGTCTCAATCTTTGCTCTTCAATTCGTCTTTTCTCTTCCATCTCTCTTTCTTTCTTTAATTTCTCTTTTTCTTCTCTTTCTTGTCTCAATCTTTGCTCTTCAATTCGTCTTTTCTCTTCCATCTCTCTTTCTTTCTTTAATCTCTCTTTTCTTCTCTTTCTTGTCTCAATCTTTGCTCTTCAATTCGTCTTTCTCTTCCATCTCTCTTTCTTTCTTTAATTTCTCTTTTTCTTCTCTTTCTTGTCTCAATCTTTGCTGTTCAATTTGTCTTTTCTCTTCCATCTCTCTTTCTTTCTTTAATTTCTCTTTTTCTTCTCTTTCTTGTCTCAATCTTTGCTCTTCAATTCGTCTTTTCTCTTCTAATTCTCTTTCTTTCTTTAATCTCTCTTTTTCTTCTCTTTCTTGTCTCAGTCTTTGCTGTTCAATTCGTCTTTTCTCTTCCATCTCTCTTTCTTTCTTTAATCTCTCTTTTTCTTCTCTTTCTTGTCTCAGTCTTTGCTGTTCAATTTGTCTTTTCTCTTCCATCTCTCTTTCTTTCTTTAATCTCTCCTCTTTTTCTCTTTCCCGTCTCAGTCTTTCCTCTTCTTCCAATTGTCTTCTTTCCTCAATCTCTCTTTCTTTCTTTAGCCTCTCCTCTATTTCTCTCTCACGTCTCAGTTTTAGCTCCTCTCTTTGCCTCTCTCTTTCTTTTTGTTCTTTCATCCTTCTCTTCTGCTCCTCTATCTGTTTCTCTCTGTCTAATCGCTCCTGCTCTCGTTGTCTCTCTCGTTCAGCCTCTTTCTTACTCTCCTCCTCTAATTTTCTTTCTTCTTCAATTGTTTTCTTTCTTTCTTCCTCTCGTTTTCCCTGTTCTTCTATTTGCCTTTGCTTTTCCTCTTCACGTTTTCTTTCCTCTTTCAAGCGTCTCTCTTCCTCGGCACGTTTGCGTTCCTCCTCTTGACGTCTCTCGATGTCCTGTTTTAACTTCCTCTCTTCTTCCAAATGTTTTTCTCTTTCCCGCTCTTTCCTTTCTTTCTCTAAGTGCTCTTCTTTGCACAGTTTTTCTTCGTCTTCTTGTCTCTTTCTCATGAGATCTTTGGTCGTCATCCCAACTCTTCTGTACACAGGCACAGTCACATAGTTCTCCTTGTCCTCCTCATCTTCATCAGCAGCGGGCTCAGGCGAAGAGTTCTTGTTCTTCTCAGACGCTGTGGTTTGGGCCGATCCGTTTTGTACAGGCATTGACTGAGCAGATTTATCAAAGGATCGCCTGAACGGCGGCTCATCTGTGTCACTCTGTATCTTCTCGTAGGGATGACTGCAAAAAAAAGAAAACATATGACAACACCTCTCATCAGAGGAATGACACGTTTCACCTCGCAGACTGAGACTCAACTTACCATTTAAGAGCTCCGGCGGACTGTTGAACTCGAACTCTCGGCTCGTGTGAGTTCAAGCTTAGATTCTTGATTCTCTGTTTGATATCCACAGATATTTCAGCAGGTGTTGCGTCCCTCTTGTTGAAATTGTCTCTGTGTTGAGAGGCTGTAGAACGGTCAAAAAGCAGACTTATCCGTCTCTGAATGCTGCTGCCGTTGATCTCATCGTCCTCCATCTCTCCCGTCTCCACCTTCGAAGGCTTTAGTGCTGAAGGAGACTGTGGCGATTTATCCGTCTTGCTGCTTTCATCTCTCTCTTGCGTCTCAAACCTGGAGGTCAGCTTCACAGAGAGACGATTTCGAGCGGGCCAGTGAAGGAACGGTGAAGACGTCTTGACATCTGCGTCATCAGATCTGTTTTCTTCTTCTGGCTTGGCTTGTTTAAGAGCTTTCTGATCCTGAGAACCCAAAGATTTCACTCTTTCCCTGTGCTGAACGTTCTTCACGTCTTCAGCTGAGATGACGCTGATATCAGCCTTCGTGTTTGGACCGGTTTGATTATCAGAACCTGTTATGTCAGGTTTTCTGCTCAGGACGGGTTTAGGCTTTGGTGTTAAGGCAGGTTTTGGGGTGAGTGGAGTGGGTTTAGGTGCTGTACTTCTGTCAGACACATCAGAGGTGCCGTTTGGTTTTTGGGACGATGGTGTTTTCGGAAGATCAGCACGAGTTTCTCCCGAGTCTAAATTCCTGGACTCCAGCGCATCTGAAGATAAGGCTCGCTGGAGTTGTCCGGCGACAGTGATTTTCGGGGCCTTGATTGGACGGATAGTTGCGTTCCTTTGGATGGCAAATGGTTTGGGTATGAGATGAGGTTTTGGGCCCAGCACCGGCTTCCCCGCATCTCTAGAGACTGAAATTGAAGGCTGGTTTTGGTTAATGAGTGCAGTTGACTGACTCAAGTCCCTTGTGTTCACCTCCACCCATGTAGCCATGACTACACACTACACCTGCATGAGAAAACAAAAGAGAAACACATTAACTTACATTAACATACACCGTCATGATCTTACAATAAACATCTTCACAATATCCCAATTGTGTTAAACTTTGTGTTTTTAAATGTAGTCAAACTTACTAAATTTGTGTATGTTTCAGTAAATGTTTCTGTATTTTTGAACCTTGTCAAAATCATTTTAATGTCCAATGACAAATGAATGTATCATGAACACTTGAAGTTATCAACATGTTTGACTACTTTTTGGCCCTGAATTTGTGTTTTGCACAAATGGGTCATGGGTCATGAATGGGCTTTTTTTATTACTTTATACTATTGTCTGAGGTCGACTTATGACGTTTGTGTGGTTTATGCATTCAAAAACATGAAAATCAATAAATAATAGGCTATTTTCTTCTCTGGGTTTGAGGCAAGACGATTGTTTTTTATGGGTGTGCCGCATTGAAGACTTGGAACTAAATGGCCAGTACTATGATTGAATAACAATTTTTCATAGTAAACTAATATTCGACTCCCCCGTCAGTACACGTGGGGACAAGCTACGTCATGAATGACGTTATACATCATATGTACACTCCAGGATCTGGTGTTTGCTGGACTTGCCGTCAATAAAAGCTTTTATTTCAATAACAAGGATGTTTTCAGTTTTGAAACTTACAGGATATTCTTTTCGTAAGATCACCTCTTATATATCAAAAGCTTAAGTTAAAGTTGACCCTTTAAATTGCTCTTGTATTGCTTAACATTGAGAAAAACCTTTTGCAATAGTTCAAATACGCTGATTAAATGTCAGACTGCTAAATGTGTCAGTCAATCCAGAGAAGCATCTGATTTTTGAAAGCAGTAAAGATAAACACACAGAGGATAAACAGACATGAGCAGCTGTCTGTGATTCATCACTCCCATCGGGCAAATAAATTCAAGTTAGATAATGTAAAGAGGATATATATATATATATATATATGTAATAATATAAAGCAAAAGGTATGCTGGTGCAGGAATGCTGTTCATTTGTCCTGTTGTGATTGACAGGACCAGACAAACGAGCTCCTCCCGAATTTTTACTTTTTTAAAACTTACATTTGATTTTTACTAAATTTGCTTCCTCTAACCATAGCAGTTACAGCAGGAGAATTTACTTTTTATTGCCGACAGTAGAAACATTAATAGACTTCATATGTTAAGCTTGTGTTATGGGCTGCAAAGAAAACAGCTAATACACAAATCACAAAACTCACAGCTGTTGTGTTTCACATGATGAGATCAGTGTTCACTGGCAAACACACAAAAAAGCCCAGTGATCCAGTTGGTTAAGCTCTGTGATGTTACTCTGGTCGGGCTAGATATTTTACTTTTTCTACTCAAACAAGACACGACTAGACGTTTTTCTGCAGGCTGTTTATACACACCCTGTGAAAGACTAAATAAATGACCAGCATCTGATATTATCAATAAAGCCCGTGGCACACTGAGAACATACTTCTCATTCATAACCCATTATTCACTGTTTAATGATAGCAGCTTGAATGTAGACGTGGAAAAGTGTGCAGAACAAGTGTACTAAACCTGCACAAAGAGTTACACAAACTCTACTGATCTCACTTCCGTCTCCACAAACACACGCTCTGACAATGCAGTGAAACATTATCTACGGCCCACAGGTGGAGAAAGAAAAATGCTCACTTCTTGTGTTTTCCATCACAACCTCGTAAAAATCTGCCTTCATTTTCAACAAACCAGTCAAACAGCACGCCAGATTTTGTCAGGTAAGATTTACAGCTGGAGTAAGAAAATGTGTTTTAAGCTGAAACAAATAACCAACGATCCCTTATTTATATCTACTGAAATCACCACATCAATATGAAATACATGATTTTACCTAAACAAGATCTTTCCAGCTATTTTGATGTCCTCTAGAAAATGTTGTAACTGTTAGAGTCATAAAACAGGATAAAGAGTTTTCCAGCATGTAACTCACACAGATGTGCTCAGAGACCTCACGCTCACCAGGAACACATGCAAACCATCATGAACACATTTGCATCCCACTGCATGTCTCCTTCTGCTCATTTAAACCTTTTTTTTTGTTTACT
This sequence comes from Beaufortia kweichowensis, assembly GCA_019155185.1. NCBI lineage: Eukaryota > Metazoa > Chordata > Actinopteri > Cypriniformes > Gastromyzontidae > Beaufortia > Beaufortia kweichowensis. Next base: position 22,389,887 of record CM032795.1, read on the forward strand.
GGAAACCTGTTATGCTTTTCTGAAGATGGATTAAATGATAACCTTTACACTTTTTTCAGACGTTTTTATCCAAAGCAACATACATTGCACTGAGCTACATATAAGAAAGCTAAAATAGCAATTACAGGATAAAATAACATTATCACATTTTATACCTAATCAGTTGTGTTTATTATTATAGTTAGAAATAGCATGAAACATTCATTCATACATTTAGGTAAAGATGAACTTGATCGTGTTCACATACAAGCTCAGTTGTGTATTCTGCACCTGTTATTAATAAGTAACTTATCAACAGCTGCTATTTACAAAAGACTATCTGTATTTATAAGTTTACATACACACTGGGAGAAATCGAATCTACACATGTAATATAAAACACTAAGACATCGTGCCTCACAGACATTTCACATGCATAAGCGTTAAACGTCTCTAAAGAAATAAAACACAAATGATTTTAAATCATCACTTGTAGCATGAGAAACACAGTTCTATGTTGAAGTTTTTTACCTTTATTCCATGAGACTGAACACACACACACACACACACACGTTCAGTGCGTCTCTACTGCAGGCAAACTTCAAACTGAAGGAGGCGGGGCGCCAGGAACGAAACCCATTAATCAACTCATGAATATTCATTTATCACTGTGACGTCTCACGCACAATAATGGATATACATAAGCAAAGCCTTCACTACAGTAGGACTCGTTCGTTACCTGCTGCCCAAATCTGTCTTCAGCGAATCAGTTAAGACTGCTAAGGCGAAATACGGCTCGTTACGTCATTCATATTCATGAGCCCCGTCACCAGCACGAGCTTCTGCGGCCACGCCCTCAACCGGACAAACCGGCTGCTCTGCATGAACGTCACGGGTGACGTGTGGAGACAAACATATGTGTGTCAATATTCCAATTATAAATCTTTAAATCATAATCCAACTATAAATCTTAAACTGAATAAACTGTATCAAAACGTTATATTGGCTGGACAACAAACGTTCCTTTCCTTCTTCTTCTACACGGTTATTTGATAGTGACACATGACGTTACTGCCATCATATTGGGAATAATATTGGGAATAGAATAATATATTTTGTATTATACAAATAAAAAGTAATATATAATATTCTAATGTCTAATAATCTGCTGACATGTGATACAGGTGCACTTAGAAAGAGAGAGAGAGAGAGAGAGAGAGAGACCTGTCCAACTGTTCTACTGACATGTTGCATTTTACAGCTCAGTTAAAGTTCTGTAAATTTACAGAACAGACCGTAAACTGAACATTTTAGATGGAACAAGTCATGTTGGGTTGGGAAAGTTTCACTTTTTTACACAAACCTTATGAAAATGAATCATGATTTTCTTATAGGATATTGTGCTGTTTTCCCTCTGTATGTCGTCACATGACAGGCTCATGTAGATTCACACACATTGCTGTTGTTTCCTTCTTGACAGAAGTCTAAGAAATAAAGCAAAAGAGAAATTGAGAAAACAAAAGACTCCGCTATTATACAATATAGCACTATATAAATCTAAGATACACACAGACTTGCACGTATATAAACCAACTTATAATAAATATGACAATTATTATAAAGACATTTACTTTCAGGACAAGATTCAGAGTCACAGACAGAACAAAGAATTGATCTTTCTGTCTAAAGATGAATCATTTTCATAATAATCCTACTTTACATACATACTGTGTAAACAGAGAAAGAGAAAGTGACTCATTTAGTCAGTCATCCAGCTGTTCTGAGATCTGGTCTAGGTTAGCTTTCAGCTCTAAAATATTATTTTCATTGATCTCCAAACTGACAGCAGTTAAACTCCTCAGAGTTTAAATGCAGACGCTCATGTGGTCATTTTGTAAAGATTTTAGAATAAATCATTCTGTAGTTGTAACTGTTTAAAAATAGTCATTTTTGTCTATGAACATTACATGATATTAACGTCCAGTAGGAGCAGCAGGAGACAGCTGTGGCTTTTGCTTGTTTCATAGTGATTTTCTTCATCTGTTCTCTGACATCTAGTGGAAAGTCTTTGTAGCTGAATCTGCTGAATGAAACATTGACTTGTATGTCTTGACATAAAGGTATTTGATGTACTGGTGGAGTGTTGAGTAAAATCTGAAGTGTAAAACAGGTGTGGTTATGTTACCTGAACACCACACCCCATAAACTCCATTGTGTGTCAAACCGTTTGATCCATTTCTCTGACAAAGGTCAGATGGGTGGAGTAATTCAATCCAGGGCAGAGCAGCTCTTTTCTGCTTTAACGGTCGTCTTCTGCTCTTCTATTGTAGCTCATATAAAACAACAATATGTTATCTGGAGAACAGCATGTGTCAACAGCCCTTTAGAAGTCAATTAAACAAATAATCAACACCAATACTTTGCTTGAACAGGATTATGCTTGCCATGCATGCTATCAAGTGTCATGTGTTCACGTTCCTCATCAAAGAACCAAATTAGATTTAGATATTTTCTGAAAAGGTTCTGCTGTGAGTGTTTTGGGTGTTCACAGAACAATCTCACTTCTGATCATCCCCAACCAAAGTTTATTAAAGATTAGGGTTCATTCACTAACCTTAATTATAAGCAATAATAACAGTGACACTGTTAATACAGAATGTAAAACATGATGACGTGATGTGGCCACTCCTCAACATTATAATGTACCAAACATCAAGCAGCTAATGTAATGTGTTAGATGTGCAGTTCTGATCTTCATCAACAGAGAGCGCAAGTGAACAACACAGCGCAAACATTTATCCACAACTGTCCCCAAATCACTTTCTGCACTGAACATAAATACAATTAACTTAAGAAATACGTGTTAAAGAGCATCATATGTAAATGTGTACAAGATGACAAAAGTCTCAATGAGTGTTACCGAATGAAAATGGCACCTGATCCTGACAAACATCAGCAAACAGCAAATCATATTTCATGTCTGTAAAGACTGATGAAGCTATTAATATGTCCCGCCCCAATTTCCACCTCCTGCCATCTGTTGTAGGTCTGTATGTTTTATAAATGTTTTACCACAGAATACGGTTAATAAAAAGTTCTGTCAAACTACATTTATTTCATATAATCCATTTCTATACAGACTGGAGATATCTATGTTTGTGTCCTGCTTTCATTCATTCACTCTTCATGTTAACAATTCTTCCTCTTCCTCTCTCTCTCTCCTCTATTCTCTCGTTACCTCTCTGTGCCCCTCCCTCTCGCTCTGTTTTTCTCTCTTTCTTCCACTCTCACCAGGTAACCAGACCTCCTGTGGGGGTGTTGAGTTTCCACTTTCCCAGAGAAGAAGACAATTTAAGCCTTACAAAGCCCACAAAAGCTGTTCGCCACTGTCCCTCCTCTACAGCCTATAATCCAGCAGCGCTGTCCATGTGCCTGACAATCCTCTCTCTGTCTGACTCTGTCCATCTCTCACATTCACATAAGAGGAGAAATAATTACATGGCAAACTGTGAGCTAATGTAAAAAACCCCATCAAAACACTGTTGAGACTAGAAAAATAAAATAAAGAAAGGTTGTGTTCTCTGTGTGTGTGTGTGTAGCTGGTCAGCGCAGAACAAGTGTATGTGATGGTTGACAGTGTGATATGATGATATGATCACCCTCTGACCTCTCATGCTGTCATTCAAACTGCTCTTCATCCTTCAACATTCTGTGCAGGAACACCGAAAGAGAAAATCTGATGAATCTGAAAGAAATAATCTTATCTAGCACTGCATTACTTTGTAAACTTAGGAAAGCACTTCTCAGTACTATTGTTGCCGCTTCATTGTCTCCTAATATTTGTAAGTCGCTTTGGATAAAAGCGTCAGCTAAATGACTCAATGTAAATGTAAATGAAATAAAACATTTGGAATCAGGAACACAACCCGCTTTTAAAAGAACACCCTTAAAATACAGTAAAAGTACAATAACTGTGGTCTGTATGACAGATGCGTTACATATGTCAAGATGTGTTTGTGTGAATCATTTTTTAAAATGTAATCTAGACAAAATAAAAGTTAATGTAGAAATAGTTTTAGTGTGTTGACTGTTTTTCAAGGAAAAATGTTTTGTAATGGAATAAAGTGCCTGAGCTATAAAATCAATACAAGCCTGTTAAAACTTTCTGCAAAAACTGTACAGATGCTTTCTGCAAAAAACCTCTACCTTTCAGTAGTATTACATTTTCAGAAAGAAATCTAGTAAGTGGAAAACTCACAGTGTGTTATTGATGTTGCAGAAGTGTTCTCTGATTTGGCTGTTTGATGGTCGTTTACCTGTCAAACATCAGACTGCACTGCACACCTCTCATCATTAAGAGATCATTCATCTGATGCACAAACCATGAGTTACATGTCAATATTTACTGAAGTAACCATAAATACATAAATGAATGAACAAGTATTATAAAATGTTATTATTTCACATCAGTCTCCATTACACCTCAAGACCTCTTGTGTTGTCAAATCTGCAAGCGTGACGCCTGTGTGCTTTCTTTATGTAGTAAGGAAAGACAACATTCTTTAAAAATTCTTCTTGAGTTCTACTAAAGAAATACACCTACACAGAATGCCATGACAGTTAGGGTTAGGACCGTCATTTTTAGGTGAACTATCCCTTTAAGAAAAGACCCAACAACTCACCTGATCAGATGAATGGTAAACAAATAAAAAGTAAAAATAAATGTACCCTGAGCTTCAGGGGATTCCCATGTTCTCTGTCTTGACCCCATTCACTAAGCAGGCAGTGTGACAGACGGAGTGAACCCCCCTTTAACCCGGAGAGAGAACACTGTGACCCTATAAATAGAGATCAGGAATGGTGATGATATGCAGAAGGAAGAGGGGGGAATGGAAAAAGGATTAGGAGAGATATTCTGACTCAGGTGGTCTGGATAGAAGAGCTGCTGGAGTGTGCTTTCATTTGCACTTTCTCTCTCTCTCTGTCTCTCTCTCTCTCTCTCTCTCTCTCTCTCTGTCTCTCTCTCACTCTGTCTCTGTCTCTCTCTCGAAAGACCAGGCAGATCTGCAAATCAACACTAAGATATATCTCAATATATCTCTCTCCTAAACAACATTGAGACTATATGGAGAGAAAACTGAAACCTTCTTTGGCTTTTGTGTGTAAAAATTTTCCTTCCGGATAAAAGGTCTCTGTAATCTAACATGTGTCTCCTCCAAAGTTTCATCCACTGAGAACTTTCTGAGGTACAGAGCAAACACAAAAGCAGTTAAAAATACAATGTTAAAAATAAAGAATTACAGCATAATGAGAATGAATTTAAATACAAAATATAATCTAAATCAATAAATGTAATAAATATGAACAAATATTGTTTCTGGTGGTTCACTGATGTTTTTTTTATATTAAGAAAAAAAACTGAACCAAGGCTAAACGTTTGACCTCCTTCCTGACTCACAGAATCAGATCTCTGGGTTTATAGAGGTTAGAGATCATCCTTAAACAATAACATCTGAGAGCTCGGGTCAGAGGACACAAGAGTGATAAATGACCAAAAAACTTTTGTGACTCTGTAAGTGTAGAGAGAGAAGAGTGAAGAAATGGAACAAAACATGATTTTATGATACATTAAACTTTTACAACTCTTTTTTTTAATACAGCAAAGCTAAATCAGTCAACATTATTAAAAACATAAAGCGCTACAAAAGTGTAATAAACAGCCAAAAGTCATGCTGCAATATTCAGTATATGACATCTGGACCGAGCAAGTCCCTCGTGCCGTCTTAAGATATTTTAAAATAAGGATTTAGCATACATCATACAGACTGAGATTTTTGAAACATCTAGTTACATCTATAGCCCTCGTGAAAACTTGTATAACACGAGCGTGTTCATTTATTTCTTTAGCTGTGTTGCATCTCGTATACAGTCCTGTCCTGTCACGTCTGAAACGGCTTCAAAGAGCTGAAAGAGCGAGCGAGCCGCCGGCCAACTTTCTGAATTAAACCTGTGTATGAAGTTATGACATTTTCACAAGCGTTTCTGCTTTAAACAATTGTACCAAGACACTCAGAGCAGATACATCTCAAACGCATCTCATCTTATCCTTCATTTCATTGTGTTTTTGACCTGCTGTCTCATCTCAGTAATTCCTGACCCTCCCCCCCCCTCTCTCTTTCTTTATTCAAAAGCATTGATCATGCATGCAGAAATTCAGCACACCCATCGCTGGAGAGCTGGGGCGCTGTCCTACATACTGCTCTACACACACGCACACCAGAACCACAATCAAATACACAAACACACCGGGTCACCACACTCACAAAATCTGCTGCCATGATACATCTGCACGCAAATATTCACAAATTGTGGTGGTATAGTTTAACCAGATGAGCTCGCAAAGTGCTGAGCCTGTGAGCAGAGTCCAGGAATATTTTTACTTTTCCTGTTTTATAACTTCTCAGTTATATTAGGTCCACTTTACAAGAATATATATTTCACTCCAGCATATCTACTAATCCTCAAATACAGTATCTGCTAATAATGTTGTCTTGTGTATGACTGACTAAACTGCTCGTCTTACGCAGTACATATTTTGACATACACTTCTATTTAAATATATAAAATTCTAAATATTAAATATATGAACTGTTTTGTCCAGACACTTGATACCATTAAGTTTAAATTGTAGCAGACATTTTTCAGAATTAGAAAAATGATAATTAAACATAGATCAACTAAAACACAAAAGTCAACACAAGGTGCTGTTGTTTATAAGGAACAATGCACACAAATGGTTGTGGTCAGTCGGTCTGTCAGTCCAACCCACACATGCAAACTACCAATCACCTGCTGCTGACTTCCTGTCCATTCATGTCTACTGAAATCAAGACCAATCACCAAATTCCATCTGATGCTGTAATATTCCTGCTGCTGGGCTGTCGATGTGAATCACTCGTGTTCTCTCTCTCTATTGACAGTCTCATTATATAATCAGTATAATCTGAACTGATTGTTCCTAGAGTCATTTGCATTAAACTGACTTACAATTAGCATATCGACAAGAAGTTATCAACAAACATGTCCATTAGACACTTACACACAAACATTCAAAAGACTGAAAATACACAATCAGTTCATTGATTCATTTCAGACAGACACTGTCTGATAGTTTGTCTACAACTGTCTACTGTTTTTGTGCTTCACTTCTGTACAAAACATGAAAGCAAATTGGGCGGAAACGAAGAGCGAGAGATGGGCGGGGCAGACAACCAGAGTCTGGAGACGACCCAAGCAAATGGGCGTGGTCTCGGAGCGTGCGCAAACCACGCTCGACCCCTCCTCCTCCAGACAGACACTCCCCCTCCCCCACCCCCTCGGGCCACCCTGTGTCGAGCTGGAGACTCCGGCTTCCCTTCGGCTCTCAGTCCGGTAACAGAGGGACAGTGAAATGGAAACGGAAGGGAGTCAGAGCAGCCTGTCGTCCTCCGCGCAGGACTCCCCGCACGACCCCTGGTAAAACCCGCACACTTTACATCACACACACGCGCGCGCGCGCCTAAGAGTTGGTGAGAAGAGACCGCCAAAGACAAAAGTAACACGAAACGCGCGTGCAAATGAAAACACTGTAGCAGCGCGACAGACTCTCGACTGCGTTCTGTTACACTGTTTCCATCGTAATGCAGTAAATCTCTACTGTACTTTATAGGAAAGGTGTAATTCTGCTCGTCCATTAGACATAACGGCGCTCCATTCATCCATCCATCACACATCAACATGGCCGATATTCACTTTCAACTTCACTCATAACGATTACTGTGTTTGTTACATGATGTTTTTCCCCCATGAAATCGCAATCAATAGCGTTTCTAACTCCGTTTTTCTTCTCATCTTTCAGTAAGATGTTCATCGGCGGCTTGAGTTGGCAGACGACACAAGGTGAGACGCGCGCGAGCTTCTGTCCTGTTACTTCTACACAAAACTCTCACGCACACGAGCCTGTACAGCGTGTTTTATTTGTGTTTGGCGTAAAAGCAGAAAGCTCAAGATTATGTGCGTGAAACATAAGTTTAGCTCTATGATATCTGTTATTTACTCAAAAGCTACAGCACATATACAGTGAGATGGTGGAGATTGGAGGTGAACGCAAGGGCGCGCGAAAACTCTCTAGAGTGGGTTTGAGTAACCGTGAACGCGCACTATGGAAAATCTCATAAAGCATGAAGAGCACATGGACATACAGCACATTTACACAGATACTCACCTGAATGTTCAGAGCTCACTGCTGAATCACACACGTGATCTGTTTTATAATGTGTGTGTGTGCGTGTGTGTTTTCTTTCAGAGGGGCTGAAGGAGTACTTCTGTAAATTCGGAGAGGTGAAGGAGTGCATGGTTATGCGCGATCCGGTTACTAAGCGCTCGAGGTGAGAGTGATGCGCGCGCTCGCGTCCACGCTGCTGACCTGTTTGTTTGTTCGTTTGAGTCCCTGTAAATTCTTGTCACTAATGCGCGTGCGCGCATCTCCCCTTGGCACAGGGGGTTTGGATTTGTCACCTACGCGGATCAAACTGGCGTGGATAACGTTCTGGCCCAAAACAGACACGAGTTGGATTCAAAAACAGTGAGTTATGACATTACATTCATTCATTGCGCCGCTGTAGCGTTTATCTGCCATCCCATAATACACATGCATGATGCAGTGAGAGTCAAGGGACCTAAATGTTTCCACGCGTGCCACTGGGATCTTTGCTAAAGTTTTGTAATTCACATGTCCGTGTCTCTGTGCGCGCGCCACGTGAACGCGTTCCTGCAGCTCTGTGCGCGCACGGGCCCTTTCTACACTTTCTAAAAGCTCATATAACATAAACAATAACATAAATAACATAAACGTGCTGTTAGTGGTAAAGTTTTACTGCACTGCTTTTACACTTTGTTTTATTTTGACAGTGTTTTTATTGTGATTTTATGCATTAAAATTTTCAAAAATACAAAAAATACTTTTAAATATACTTAAAATACTAAAAAATAAGATATGTATAATTTATATATGTGTATAGTTTTTAGGGTAATTAAAAGGATTTTAATTCTCTCTCCAAATAATGGAATATATATATATATATATATATATGTATATGTATTTTTATTCATTAAAATCATTAGAGCGTTTGTATGTGTATTTGTTTTGTTGTAGACATTTGTTTGTCATGGCTGTAGAGAGTGTGTGATTGAATCTCATTGCACAGAGTAGCGTGATGTCCAATGGCTTTATTTGAATAAGCGCTCAGGTTGTGTTTGAATATGTGGAGCCCTACAGCGTCATTCATGTCTCTTTGTCAGAGTTGTGTGGTTGTGTCAGACAAAACCAGCCACAGACATCCCTTCCAATCTTTTTGTGCATTTGTTTATTGTAATATAGGATTCGTGTTGTGGCCTGTTCGCCGGTCTTCACCTGTTTCTGTTTTCAGCTAAATCATTTGTTGAGATTGTTGGAAAGCTTGTGTAGATGTTTGTCTGGAGGAAGGGTTTGTACAGCGCTGAGAGACTCGCCTGGCAACGCTTTAGTCACAGGGGCCTTCTAATGGGTCTGATCGCCATGTGGGACTATCGTCACCATAACAACTTTGTTGGTTATCTGAGAGTCAACACACACACGGTTTTAACGCTGAAGACATGCACAGCTCGAGATTGTGTAGAATAATTAGTGATAAAAGCTCACAGAGTGGCATCAACTTATTTGGTTTCACATGAATCACTTTAATTGTGTTGGAAAACAAAGTGCATATAAAACCGACTGTGTGGTTGCTTACATGTCAACAGTAATCGCCAACGTCACACAACGTTTGATAACCATTTCATTTTTAATGTGTCATATTTGAGAACACAAAGGATTGTCAATTAGCAACAAATACAGACAAGGACATTTTGATGAAAGAATATGAAGATAAACTTTTATAAATTGGGAGCAGGACTTTGTATGAAGGATGAACTTAGATTTCATGTTACTAATGTTGTTTTATAATCACTTTATGATGTGAATTGTATATGTGTTAAACATCAATTAAAAACATTTTGTGTGTGTTTGAAAATATATTAGCAGTAAATGAATACATATGACTGTGACTTGATTGAAATGTATATGTCAGGAAGGTCTGTTGTGTGCGTGCAGGCTGTGGTTGTGTTAATGATGTATTGAATGGCTCTGAATGTTTCTTTGGGAGCTTGTGTCGTGTTAATGTTTTCCTGGGGTCACTGGAAGAGGCTGTTGTTGTGGGTTATTAGGTCACTTCAGTGAGCTCTGAAAGACTTCATGCTGAGGAATTCACAACAAGAGGAAGCAATCGTCACAGATAAGACCGTTGTGCAAACAGCTCGTCGGCCTTTAGCTGTGTTGTGATGTTTCTGTGTGTGTAAAGCAGATGGCAGCAGATGCTGGGGTATGGCATATTTGATGTGGCATTTGTATGGAGAACTGTGAAATTATTTACACGGAAGTAAAGTCTTGACATTTTCTGTCTCGCTGGAGCGTCTTTGTCTTTCTCATGCATCTTGTCTTGCGATCCGTGCGGGGAAATGAAAAGAGAATATCGTGAGACAGACGGAGAGTTTTCGAGATTCTCTGTTGAAAGCAGAAAGAATGTGCCATGCTGAGAATGTTTTTTCATACCGCTGACCTGCGAGGGGGAACAGAAACACAATCGTTTGGACATAAGAGGTCTCACAAAGAAATGTGACTGTAATGAAGATGTGTGTGTGTTTCTGTGCCAGGATCTCTACAGCTTAAGCTCTATTCATTGTTTATGTAAGTAAAAATAATTTCATATTATCCCAAAAAAAAAAATCACATTTACAGTGGAAGTGTCTTTTTACATTGTGTTTTATATGGTCTTCATTTTTGTAATTGAAATAATGCCACAGGACATTTCTTTTAAATGTTCAGTACTAAACCTTTGGTCATTGTTTTTTTTTTTTTTTTTAGATGTCTTGTATAAAAAACACATTTATAGACTTGACTTTATACTGGAACAGTATTTGATAAAGTTTATTTTACTTACAGCCACTTGAAATAACTTTATTTGTATTTTGATCTTTATTGTCAAATATCTGCTTAATAAACACATCAGTTTTACTTGGTTAAATTTGCAGTGAATATAGGAAGAGCAGTTTTACTGTACATGGCATGTGGTTGGCATGTATTAGAAAAACATTTTTGCTGTCAGAAAGTCACATATTTAATAGTCAACTGCTCACATTCAGCTGTGATATGACGGTTAAACAGTGTGTGACAGTCCTGTACTGTTGACTTCAGTGTGTCTGTAGATCTGCTGGACTTCAGAATCTTCCTGTTTGTGGTCAGTATGAAAGTAACTAATTGGATTGAGGAAAATAAACAGGATTGTGTTTCCAGAAATCTCCTGAGACTTTCATCATGTCAGTGTACACACACACACACACACACACTCATTATTGTGTATTGTTAGTTAATTGTGTTGCAGTTTTTTACTCCTGTGCAGTGACCTGCTGTATTATTCCTCTGAAAAACATTTACAACCTAAACATGTATGATAAACAATATATATGTTCATACATATTAACCCGAACCCTACAAACATATACATATGTACTGGTTTATGAGAAGGTATTAGCATTAAAACATTCCAGTGTACATGTAAAACAGATAAATGAAGTTCTGAATCTGAGTTGTTATTGTTTTGTGAACATGACTGTAATGTAGTGTAAAGTTTAGTGTGAGGCGTTGTGCTCAGTGTGTGTGTGTGTGTGTTTGGTGAGGGGGTGTGGCCCTCTCTCTCTCTCCATCCCATCTGTTTGGGGTTCATCTTTGTCCTCATAATTAATGAAAGCAGAAGAGCTTCCTGCTGACACACACAGAGACTAACAGGTTCTCTTTGTTTTCTTCTTTTTTGATTATTAAGTGCTCTGGTCTCATTATCTCTCTCTTCTTTTTCTCGTCTGTCTCAGGAAAGATTGGACAGTAGAGATGAGGTTTGCTTCTTTAATGTTTGGAAACCGAGCTATTGCAGTAAACGTGTGTTTCTCTGTGCCGTTATAAAGCTGTTCTCAGAACGGCAGTGTTTTCATGTGCTGCAGGTTGTTAAGCATCACTGTTACTGTTGCTCAATGCAAGTGATTTCTATCAGACTGTGTGGTGCTACACACATGAATAATGACTGTGTGGTTCGTTTAAAAGAAGTGACCAGAATATCATAAAAGCGTAGTTTGTTTTTTACTTTGCATTCTCAAAAGAAACATAAAAGCAGCAACAAAACCACAAATAATGCTAAATGTTATTTGATATTTCATGGCATCTTGACCTGCTCTGTCTTGTATCTTTGTGCTGTTTTTCGTGTGCAGGTCGAGGCAAGGTTTGCCATCATAAGGTGATTTTCTGTATGTTTGTGATGTTAAAGTGTAGTCTGTTGATGGGATTGATCTGGTAGATTCTCACTATACTGTACTAATAGATCAATGCTGTACAGTTGTGAATCTAGATGGTGATCAGTAGATCAGTGCTTAACAGCATGGCATGGGCTAATAGAAATGGTTTCTAGTGTCATAGGATGGAGAGATAGACTCATCTAGTGGGATTAGTCATGCTCATGTAAAAATCAGATGATGGAAGTGAACGTCTACTGTCATGATAACATCTACATTATACTTCACATCATCTAAGTTTCAAAAGAAATGAGATAATGATTATGTCTAAATCTTAATGAAAGAGCGATCATAGCTGGAAAAATAAAATCTTTGAGATGATTATGAGACTACGCACAGTCCTGTAAGAGAGAATTTTTATCTAAATTCTCCTGCAATATTTTCATTGTGATTTTATAACTTCTACCACTTTCTGCTCTTTTGTCTAGAACAGTGTCAGCAATTAATGAATGAATAAAGAAGAAATGAAATAACTACACGTGTGTAAATATGAATGGGCCATCAGACTCTCAGATGATTGTCTTGTGAATTTCTGCTCATTTGTGTCTCTTTTCTCTTTCAGATTGACCCTAAAGTGGCTTTTCCGCGCAGAGCTCAACCCAAGGTGAGGTTTGGCTCCTGTCAGGTGATAATGAAAACAACAATATTATTTTTTATTAAAGATATTTCTCATCATGAATGAAGTTCTTCTTCTCTTGTGTTTTTAGCTGGTCACAAGAACCAAGAAGATTTTTGTTGGAGGACTGTCAGTCAACACCAGCATTGAAGATGTCAAGCAGTATTTTGATCAGTTTGGAAAGGTAAGTCTTACTGTCATCATCTTTAACTGTTTATCATGAGGTTTATGTTGATCTTCTATGTGAACGGTTTTATGCGAATGCTTCTTTTTATTTCTGTATGTGTGTTGTGATGAGGGCCCGTGCGATTCAATTCAATTCAGGTCTATTTGTGTAGCGCTTTTTACAATGTTGCATTGTTTTAAATCAGCTTTACAGAGAAAACAAAAACAGTTGATGGAAGAGAAAGTAAAATGAAAATAAGTCAAAATGTAAAGAAACTACAGAACCTTAAGCAGTGTCGCAGTGAACACTTCAACAGGAATGATGAATATATAAAAACCTGATTGGATAATGATTGTGTAAACGTCGGCCATCATATGTAAATGAGCTCATTGTAATGTTTGTACAGTTTCATTTATTGGTCTGAATGGTTCAGGAGATGAAGTGTCATGCTGTTTTGTTTAAAATGTCACACTTTTATTTCAAGAAAACCACAACAATGTGGGGTTTTTTTAATAGGCAGATTTTATTGAGATTAACCTTTAAAAAACAACTAAACCTGACTAACCTCAAACTGTTTTCTTTCTTTTCCACTTTCTAACCTTTTTTATTATCCTTCAACACTAGTCCTACATGCAAACATAGTTTTATATAATATAATTATTGTTAGCTTGTTGGCAAAGTTGCCTTGAATAAAAGCGTCAGAAACACAGACTGCTCCAGAAACCCTTTAATATGCCAAACCTTGACTTGAAACATTAGATGATACGGTGTTTGTGTGGAGTCACTCTTATGTGTGTTGAATGACGTGTGATGTGAAGGTGCTGTTGGGGGTCTCACAATCTGAACCCATTTCATAAAACAGCTGCTGCCCCCCCACTCAATCCAGCTCGTTTCCACGGTGACCTGCTGGCCATATTGTCCAAACACAGGCACTTGTAAAGTTTAATTATGTAAACTTCACCACATTTACTCTGGTATGCGTGTTTATGAATGACTTTCTCTGCTTCTGTATTGACTTTCATTATTGTTGTGACTAAAGTAGTGACAGATGAGAAACAAGAGTTTTGCTGTTGTTAGGATGATAGTGGCCAGGGTATATTCTGCTCTCTAGATTTAAGGTTAGTGTGTGTTTTTAGTTTATCAGGTGAAAATGATAAGAATAGTTTACAAGAGCAAAAGCAGTAATAAGTGTAATATAACATGAAGTGTAGTGCGTGAGTTAAACAGCATCTGATCTCATGAGAAACTCCTTTATTGTCCTGATCTGTTAGCAACAGTATGAATATGGAATATGATCAGCCTAACAAAAGACAAGTACAGAGAGTCCCAGAGCCCCGTCCTGCAAACAACAGCTATAGAGAGAGACGGAGAGAGAGAGAGAGAGACGGAGAGAGAGAGAGAGAGACAGAGAGAGAGAGAGAGAGAGAGAGAGAGAGACGGAGAGAGAGAGAGAGAGAGAGAGAGAGAGAGAGAGAGAGAGAGAGAGAGAGAGAGAGAGAGAGAGAGAGAGAGGAGAGAGAGAGAGAGAGAGAGGGTGGAGCGGTCATACAGGTGTTCAGTTAGTGTTCAGTCACTCATGAGAGGATTATGGAGCTTCAGTTTTTATCTATGAGATTTGAGTTTTAAGGTGTTGTGACACAAATCTGATCATCTTCATTGAACAGAAATGTGACTCTTCATGAATCATCCACCAGTGACTGATATGAGTGAAAATTTGCCTTTGCATGCATTAGTTTAGTGTGATCCTGTGAGTGTTTGAAAGTCTAGATGAGATTCTCGTGTGCATCATCACATGTGTTGAAGTGCATTACAAACTGAGATGATGTTTGTTTTTTAATGTTGTTAATATGTAAATGTTCTGAGTAAAGAGTGTCGTGGGGGGGCAGATACGAGCAGGTTTCAATAGGAGGGTTAGAGTTAAATGTCAGAGTGTAAATGTGTGTTCGTCCAGACTCTCTGACCTTTCCCATGGTCATTTAACCAGGTGACCCTCTCGAGTCCAGCCCGTCAGCTGGTGCCGCGCTGCTCACATCTCTCACACGCACGTATCCACCCGACAAAGACAATGTGTGTCTGAGAGAGTTTCATCATGAAGTTTGTGTTGAATGATGAATCCAGCCGAATATCAACCGTGAGCAGATTCATCTGGCTAGTTACCGTATGTTGTTAGGTAAACTCATGAAGATTTAGTAAATACTATCAAGGCATTGCAGCTTGTGCTTTCTGCAGAGATGCCTGCGAGTGCTTGCTCTCTCTTTGTCTGTCTTTCTTTCTCTGTTCGGAGGGGTGAATTCTTCTAATTGTAATTCAGAGTCTCTATGGGAACAGTAAACTTTCCAGAGGGTTTGGGGGGGCAGAGAATTTGTGAAAACAGCTGCACCTTCAGACTGACAATGAGAGATGAAGGACATCATCGTATCATCTGTTTAATACAAACTCTTTAAAATGATCTGCATTTAAATGAGAAAAAGGCATGCACGTAATCTGTGTTTAGATGTGAAATGTTTTGTGGTTCTGTGATGAGTGGACACCTGATGTCCAGTCTCAGAAACTGAAGCAATAGCTCTTGAGATTTTATATTGATATCATTTTTTCTGTAATATCAGACCTAAAGTGAGTCAGATCATCGTGAGAAGAACCCGACAGACTGCAGAAGCTTTTCTCTCTCTCGGCCGTCCCCCCGCTCGACCCTTCCATCTGCTGCTCTCTTGTGTTCCTCGGGGCCTTCACAATGAAATCTCATGCTGTGTAATGGCTTCGAGTGTCTGTCTCATCTCACTCTTTTGTGTGTGTGTTTTTTGTCTGCAGGTTGATGACGCAATGCTAATGTTTGACAAAACCACCAACAGGCACAGAGGTACAGCAGCGCTCGAACACTCAACATTCAAAAAGAGTTGGTGAATGTGAGACATGATGGAGATCTCAGTTGAGAATGTCTGAGATTTGAATGTGGGCTAACAGAAGACTAATGGCTAATGACCAGTTAGTTAGTAAAGATAAACCCTTTCCCAGCTGCTGGGTGGAGTTTGTGGTTTGGTCAGAGAGAGTGACAGATGAGTGGGTTGGAGTGAGACGGGTGAAGGATGTTTCTCCAGAATACATGAACAGATGCGTTTCAAAGTCAATAGAGAGCCGTGTGAATGAACACAATATTATATCCACATCAGAGTCGACTCTTCATGATGTGTGTGTAG
>CM032795.1:22408794-22446294 GCA_019155185.1 Beaufortia kweichowensis
ACGTACAGCGTGAGACGACTGATGATGATGATGATGTCACGTGCTCGCCAGCGTCTGCTGTCTCTCTCATTTCATTTTCTCTACTAACATCATCTTTCGTTTCCACCGGTTTCTTCAGCAGCGCATTTGTGACATGCTCTCGTCAAAACAAAACATGAAGAGGAAACTTTGTCAAAATAATAATTGTACACAGGGAAACATTTTTAAACCCTCCAGTTTTTATTTGACACGGCTTCCCAGTTTATTACATTGTTTGTATGTTTTTACTGTATTACTCATGAGAGAGAGAGAGAGAGAGAGAGAGAGAGAGCAGAAGAACAGTTTTTCTTTTTTCTTAGAAAAACAAAGTTTTTCTTAATGTTTAAGCATTAAAAGTTTCTAACAAATCTGAAAAACCAGGAACAAATGTACTAAACAGAACGTCAGGATATAAATGTATATTTTGGTGGGTTTTTAATTACACAGCATTGGTTATATTATGACTTTAATATTGAAATGAGCAGAATTCATGTGTTTGAAAATCATTTATTCATGTATTGATGTGATTTACAGTCACGTGTAGCTCGTGTCATAAATGTTGGTTTCAGGCTGTAGATACTGTACATATCACATTGATTTTTGGGGGGGGGTCATTGAACAATATGCTGGGTTGTGGGAATGGAGGGTATTTTGGTTTTTAACAAGTAAACTTTCTTCATGTTAAATCAGACTTTACAGACTTCTGCATCATTTGACTGATAGTAACATCTTACTTTGTTCCAGGATCTAGTGAGCTGTCTACATAGTAAGCATGTTCATTCTCAACTTTTTACTTTTTGCGAAAAATTCAATCCTGTAATGCACTACGACAAGGTTCACTTTAACACCTATTAGACGTGGACGAAGAAAAAAATCTTGCAATTAAATATAACAAACATGTTCTTAAATGTTCCTGATCCTGTAGCAGAACGTGTGGTGAATTAAAAATAGTTTCATATTCATTTTTAAAGTATAGATTTCTCATGAGTTTCTCATAAAGATCATGGGAGAGCTGTTGAACGTTGATATTAGTGTCTAATGACATTATGACGTGAGGTAGATCAGTAGGTTTCATTGAAGAAAAATAAGTGTCTGTATGATTTTATAATGAACACAATACAATATGTTGAATGTATTTTGTAGTTCATTTGTTTATGGACCCTTTACATTTTCCTTTTTTTCTTTCAGACTTTTTAAACTTGTGTTTTAAGGCTTACACAAAGTTTTTATTGTGAAAACTGTTTTAATCTTCGTCAGGTGTTAAAGCACATCTGAGAAAGATTTGGTTGTGTTTTCCTAAAAGAACAAAGGATGTGTGGCAGGTGAAATGTGTTTAGGAGCTTCAGCGGTGGGGTGGGGGGGTCTTTTCATGCTGTTTTTGGACATATATATTATATATATAAAATGTTTTGCGCAGTCTAACACTTTTGTAAATTCTTTACTTCCCTCTCTCTCTCTTTTGTTTGTCTTTATTTTTGGTGTTACAATGCTGTTGTTGTTGTTTTTTTAAATGAAGGACAAATGTAGAAATCAATGTTACATCCCAATGTCCTGTTTTTGTGCTGTACACATGTACATGTTGAAGTATGACTGTACATGTGATGAACTGTCTGTCAGAGGTAACACGTGATCTGAGAACGTTACATTACATGATCTGTTTTGTGTGTTGATGTGCAGTCTTCCATGTGTGACGTGTAGTCTCTTTTCAGAGCAGCGACTGATGAAACTACTGTACGACACACACTGTACCTGTTTAAACAACAGAAGCAATAAGTTATTTTAGAAACTGGAGGGATACTTAACACCGTTTATGTGACGGTGACTGTGGCATTAACAATTATTTTTCAGAAGAAAAGCTCTATTTTTTAAAACTGTTTTAACCCCTTGAAAGTTTCTCAGATTTTTACACTACATGTTGATAATATGTGTTTGGATAAATTGTAAAAGGGGCGGGGCTTTGAGATCAGTAACATAACTGGAAAGCATCAGTGGGCGAGACGTGCGTCAACACTGTGACCTGATGCTCATATTCGCTGGTCCATACTGTCCCTTTACTGTTGCCGGGGTTTTTTATTTTCCACCTCTGGAAATGTTCAAATTAAAGATCCTAATAAATTATTTTAAAACATTCCATTTTATGGACTTGTGTCATGTTTTTCTGTGTTTCAGTCATGTGCAGAATGATGAATTTGCTGTTATAACTGACTTGAGCTGTCAGAGAGAAAAGTTCAGTGTTAGCGTGATGCCACTAAATCTCTGGCTGAGAAAAGAAATAATAGGAGGTTATTTTAATTTTAGGTTAATGTTTAACATTGTTGGTCCTGTTAGAATATCTAGTCTTACTAGATCTTTGTTCAGCTGGTTTCTAAACCATTTTAATCAACAGGTTTGTAGACATTTAAACATTTAAGAAGCTAATAATAATATCTGCCAATCACATGAAACCTGCAGGACTGGAGATGAGATGTTGTCTCTCTCTCTCTCTCTCTCTCTCTCTCTCTCTCTCTCTCTCTCTCTCTCTCTCTGAGCTGTGATGTTTGTCTCTATAACACACACCTGATACCCCGTGACCCCAATACCACACACACAACAGAAGGTGTAGATCTCTGAAACTTCCCTCTGTGCATTAGAATCTGTTTGTCATTTTACACACTTTACATTATTTCAAATGATTCTGTGCAAATCTGGAAGAACACACACAGACTTATAAAATCTGGTGACTTGGATTTGGTCCATTGGAAAGTGTCGTCCATATTTCTCCCTGATCCTCTTACCCCCAAACACCCTCCCACCCAAAACACGCTTCATTTCATCCTCCGCACAGATCTCATTTACCCTGGCTGGATTTATTCATCTCTCCAACTGCTTTTACATCTGTCTTGGTACGTACAATTTTACCCATTTGATCAATTCTTCTTCTCCAAAGTGTTTGGGAGGTTTGAGGAGTTTGTCCTGTGAGTATGGCTCCGAGTGGATCGCAGTCAGATGGGAAGAGTTCACTGGATTTATATCAAACCTGGTTTGGTTCTGCGACTCCCCGTCCTCCTTCTAAAGATTACCTGCTTTTAACCATCCTCACCTGCTTCTGTCCCGCGTACCCCATCAACATCCTCGCTCTGGTCTTTTCTATAATGGTGAGTCTGCAGCGATATTGTGAGTGTGTGATTTCATCTGTCATCACACAGTTTGATCATAGAACTGTATCTATAGCTCATACTCTGGCTTAAATATTCACACAAACTTCCACCTCACTGATGAATGATTGATCGATTCCTCCAGGGTGCCTCTTTGTTTGGGTTTAGTTCCAAAACACCCTAGCAACCGACCTGTAACTGCATAGCAACATACTAACAATCCTGTAGCAATGGCCTGCAGATCAGCTTTGTGTGATTTAACTTCAGTATTCACAGTTTATCGTGATAATGATGATCTGTTGTAAACTATGGTAGTACACATGCAAGTCAGTCTGCCAAACACCAACTGGTACTTTTATTTTTACTAGAGTAAAACCATAGTTACTTTTATTTGGGGTTGTGCTGGGAGTATTCCTCTCACATTTACTTATATATCTAAATTCATTTTTATTTCTTTACATTTCATTTACAACAATACATGATGTTACTACACAATGCAGTGATGTTCTAACATTGTGGTATTAAAATATGTTACAATTGTTATATTTTCAAAACAAAACCATGATCTTGCGTGCGTGTGTGTGTGTGTGTGTGTGCGTGCGTGCGCGTGTGTGTGTGTGTGTGTGCACTGCTACCAGTATAAGGTAATTGTTAGTGTTTCACATTCTGCAGTATATGTGTGTGTGTGCTGCGTGTGTGTGTGTGTGTGTCAGTGCTAATAAATAAAATATGTTTCGTCTCTCTAGTCTAAAAAGAGTTATGAGCAGGAAGATTATGAAGGCTCGAGGCGTTTGGGAAAGATGGCTCTGTACGTGTCTATCGCCTCCATTATCATCGGCATCATCATCATTACCATTTTCTGCTCTGTACATTTTAGCACGGTAACATTTCTCCTCTATTCTTCTCTCTTTCCCGCACATGAGTATTACTAGTCAACAGTATACACATGTGATTACAGGCGAGCAGTTATAGTATGTTTGTAGAAGCCTATACTTTGCATTAAACTAGACAAGTAAAAAATATGAATAACCTATGAGATTTCATTTTTGAAAACATATTTCAGAGGTAAATGAAAGTGTTATTGTATGGCCATGTAATGTGTCTTTTTGTGTTTCTGTTTGTTTAGAAAGATGTTTAGGTTGATGATGAAAGTGATGTGCTGATTAAGACTGTTTCACCTGCCTTCAGCATCTCCATCTCTCCATGAGAAGAGCCACAAAGAGGCTGAGGGCGGGGCTTTATTCAGTGACCTCATTTCTATCTATCATGTTTTGGTTACGACAAAGTAGACAGCTTTCATAATAGTGTGAATGTTGAAACAATTCTCTCATATTCTACTAACAATACAGGCAAACTAACAACATTCAATATTTGCACTTAAAAATCAGTAAACATAATTTCTTATTTTGGATGGGTTACATGTTTTGAAATGTAAATATTAATAATGTTTGGTGCTTTTGTGAAATTCTACTAATACATTATACAACAAAGTTTTTTGGAACCGTTTTAAATAACAGCTAGATAAATGTTTTTTCAACTGTTTGGTAATTCAGATGTGAGAGCCGGTGTATTTGGATATGTGTGTGTGTTATATATAGCACTGGATCCTAATCTGTAATGCTGAAGCGAGACTGTTAGTCCACCGTGTTCCGGCACAGAGCGGTCACATGACACAGGATAGCAAGACTATCTAAACTGACAAACATGAAAACATCCCTCAACATCTACACAGAAATGACACCAAAATAACAGACTGTGAACTCTTTCAAACATCACTGACATTTCAATAATAATAATAATAATAATAATAATAATAGCCTAACCATCATAATAAATGTTTGGTAACATTAATCTCTGTGTGTGATGAGAGTGTCAGTGTGGAAGATCAGGATCAAAAAAAGAACTGCATACCAGGCTAAAGGTCATGTTCCTAATCTACATAAAAGCTAAATAACCCTAACCCTGTCCAACTGCTTAATAACTGATGATGAGTAAGAATATGATGAAGAAATATCCTGAAAATTAAAAGAAAAACAAACAAGAACGTGAACCTATTTTAGGGCCGTTACGTTTTTTTGCATTGTGACACAGTTTCTTTACAAATACATACAACCACAAAATTAATTAGCTACATCATTTTAAGAAAAGTATGAACATTCTGTAATATCACAATATATAGTAACTGATCAGTGTACACGGCTGGGTTATCAATTCATCTCTGTGTTATACATTCAGAAAACAGTGTTGCTGGTTATAAGTTACACACACAGCAGCAGGTCTTTGAATCTCAGGGTCAAGGGTCAAATAGCTGCAGACTGTAAACAGCTGTTTATTAGAAGGTCAATCCTTCATCAGTAAACAAACAGGAAAACACTTGACCTGTAAAAATCACACTGTTAAACTGACATGGTTTTGTCTTCCTCTGCTGGTGATCAACTCGAACAGCAACTCGATGACGTCACTCATAATATACACAGACACAGTGACGTTTTGCAAAACAGTTTCTGTGGCATTGAATTTAATAATTTAATTTAATTTAATGGCATTAAAACACTCCAGTGGCCATTAACATTCGTGTAATATAAAACATTATGAAGGCTCCTCGTTGAAAAGCCACCCAATAATATCTAATATATCTTTTTTAAATGACATATTTTAACGCATAAATCAGTCATTCAAATGACTGGAAGCATAATATGATTACTGCACGCTTGACTATTAAAAGTTTATTTGAGGCAATTTATCCTGCATGTGATTATATTTCAAATGTTTTGAAACTCACCAAAGATAAACGCTGTAATAGTGACCTTTATGCATCATTTGGATTAAATATAATTTATGTTTAAATATCATTTAAGAATGTAAAACATGGACGACGCATTAATGTCTCTACACTGTCAATATTTACAGCCTGCAGAACACGTGTGGAGAGGGAGGGGATTACTACGGTGACGTCACAGAAAAAGATTCAAGGGTTTTGCACGCACGCAGGACACGACGGAGGGGCGGGGCTTATAGGCCGCCGAGCGCCGCCTGGAGGAAAAATGATCATGTGACCTAAGAATACACACACACAGGCACACACAGGAGTCTTAAACACAGAGAAAAACAGACAGAGAGAGAGAGAGAGAGAGAGAGAGAGAGAAAAGAGAGAGAGAGAGAGAGAGAGAGAGAGAGAGAGCTCAAGTCAGTGTTGAACATCCTCATCTTTATAATGTCTCTGTCTGGATCTCAGTCTCATGAAGAAGCTCTACATGGTAAGATCAACTTTATCTTCACTGCAAACAGCTGTTTTATTACAACATAATATAATGATGAATATACTGTCATTTTAAGTTTTTCTGTGGTTCATTTTGTTTTATTGTGCTCTTGTTTGTTGTCAGAGTTATTATGTAAATAAATGCACCTGTTCTGTATCTGTGTAATCCAGTTACTGCGAAGAGGGTTTACAGCTTATAATGTGATCAGTGTCTGAGAGAACATCATCAGTTCCTCACCAAACAAAACAAAACAAAACAAAACAGAGAGAGAGAGAGAGAGAGAGAGAGAGAGAGAGAGAGAGAGAGAGAGAGAGAGAGAGAGAGAGAGAGAGAGAGAGAGAGATACTGCTTAATCTTGAACAGAAATAAAATGCTTACATAAGAAGATGATGTGTTTGCCAACAGCATTCTATCTTCACGTCCACATGTTCATGTTCGTGTCAACAATCAGATTTATAGATTAAATCATAAACATACAGACAGATCTAACTGATTAAAATAGTCTACATCATCATTATCTTGTTTAAAATTGTAATGGATTTAAAAATCTGAATGGACGAATCTCTTTAGAGATGATATATATATATATATACATTTCAATCTAATGTTACTGCAGCATATCTGTCTCTTAGCATTGAAACATGACGAGTCACAAACAGAACTCACAGGGCCACAGGACATATATAATCACAGCAAAGACATAACAGCATCAGTCATATAGACCATTTCACAGCACTGGTCCACAAGCACTTCCTGTCGTGTTTTGTTTAACACTGCACAAATGTCAGAACAAAATACAACTAACAGAACATTTACAATAGAATCAAAGTGTTTAACTTTAAGATTTAATTACATATGTGAAATACAAATTTGGGACCAGTGCTGTTTAAATCTTGTGAAATGGTCTATATAACTTCCTGATCTTTATAGGCTCTTGGGTTGATTTGGAGGGTCAGACAGGAGCACCGGACACGACAGCATCGCTCCTGCAGGGGGAGATTGAGAGAATTCTGCTGGACGCTCAGAGAGAGTGTGAGAGAAGTCAAGTTGAAAGGTGTGTGTGTGTTAATCATTGCATACGCATGATCTTATGTTTGTATATGTTTGAGAATGAGAAGCGTGCAGTAATTGTGCTGATATGAAATATATTTTCACATGACAAATGTGGCCCAATTTACGACAAATTAACCACAGGAAAGAAACACTTCAAATGTGATCTCAGTTGTTTCTCCAAGACAACAAGGATCGTAAAGAACAAATGCTGTGATTTAAACAATGTCTCAAAATGTGCTGAAGTCAAAGATTTCAATATTAATTCAAACAATGAAGAAACACGAATCTAGTCTGCATCACTCACACAAAACAAGCTTCTAAAAAGATGAAGTTGATTATGATGAAATGTGATTTCAGTCCTCGGCGGGTGACGGGATCTTCGGCTGGAGTCAGTGAGAACGGCAGCAGCAGCAGTACAGACTGTGTCACTATACAGGTAACATCAGTTCAATTCAGCATTGTTTTAAAGCAGCTTTACAGAGAAAAAACAAGAAGCTAATGTAATATCAGCAGTCTCCCAGTGAACACTCCAAACTCCAGTGATGAATAAATGGAGAAACAAACCCTGGGGAAAAGCATCATTTCTCCTCTGACGCGTTACAGCTGCAATCAGTAACTTTCAATAAAGGTTTTTGATTAAATGTGATGTCATTTCATTTGCTAGATTTGTATGTTGTTTAGGTCTGAGTTACGTCGGGTCTGAATTTGTGGCCGATATTCGTTTTGATATATAATAATTGAAACTAGTTTACCATTGTGACTTATATCAGACAACATCAACACACAAACAATACAACAAATCAACTGAATACTATTGATGCTTTTGTTCATTATTATTGTTTATAATTAAAAAAGTTTTTGCTTTCCTGGTTTTGTTAAATCTTGTCTCTCTCTGTCTCTCTCTCTCTCTCTCTCTCTCTCTCTCTCTCTCTCTCTCTCTCTCTCTCTCTCTCTCTCTCTCTCTCTGCTTCACACATTCTTTTGACTGTAACAGTAATTTTTCCGTATAGCCCACACAGGTAAATCTCTCTCTTTCTCTCTAGTCGGATGAGAGCGACAGGAGAGCGAGTGCTGAATGGGTTTGGGATTGGTCCAGTCGGCCGGAGAACCTTCCACCTAAGTAAGACCCACAATTGAACTCTCTGTGAACACAACCATCCAATCTACTGTATCAAGACCCAATATCTGTTCCTCACATCAGTTACAGCTGATGTGTTTATCATGTGGTCCATAACAGCAAAAGAGATGAA
The DNA here is from genome assembly GCA_019155185.1 of Beaufortia kweichowensis. Lineage (NCBI taxonomy): Eukaryota > Metazoa > Chordata > Actinopteri > Cypriniformes > Gastromyzontidae > Beaufortia > Beaufortia kweichowensis. The sequence goes on from CM032795.1 coordinate 22,417,510, forward strand.
CTAGTGTGGTTGAAACAGAAGAAGGATGTGCACTACAAGAAACACACTCCGCTATTAGATATTTCTAAATCGTATTATTCTCTTCAGGGAGTTTGTGTTTCATCGTTCTAAGCAGTCCAGTTCTCTGAGTGTGAGGAAGACTGAGGTGATGAAGAGGAGTTTGTTTTCTTCAGATGTTCTCCTCATCCTCATCCCGTCTCTGATTGCATCACATGCTCTCACGCTCGGTGTGGGGTGAGACAAATCTTCATTTGTCTCTCCATCATAATGTCTGCTTAAAACATTAAATTGCTGGTGACTTTATGTACCATCTTAACAAGTCAAATGATGTGAAAGTGATATTATCCATGAAATTTCATTCCTCAGCTTATATTATAAATCATTATTATAATCTTACCAATGTGAACTGGGGTAAGGAAAGTGATTTTGATTTGCTCAATAACCAATTTTTGTTCATTTTTTATCAAAAAGATTTTAAATGTTGCCTGATTGAAGACAAAGAATGACAGATTTTTTGAATTCTATTTATTCAGAATATACATCGGGAAACGTCTGGCTTCCTCCTCCACCAACACACTGTGATCTTCAGCAGCTCAATCACACGTCTGTTTGTTTAATACTACACTAGATATAGTCCTCTGTGTTTGTCTCTTTAGACTAATCTATTCCTCTGAATGTTTTTATAGTTGCCAGATTCCATAAAGGAAAATGGCCAGTCAAATAGAGTAAAATGACTGCACTGAACTGTAATAAAAGGCTGAAGGCTATAAGAGACGAGGAATAAAGCAATAGCTTTTACAGTGATCAGACGTTATGTGAATGGGTTTCTGGAAATGTGTCCAACATCTAGTTATGCCCCTGAGCAGCATGAGAAACAATGAGAAGTGAAGACACTGGATCACATGTGATTTCATGTTGTAGTGCTGTGAAGACGAGATTATGAAGTGAATACTGACACTCTTTTCTGTATGCATGACTTATGGACAGTGTCAGTAATTCCAAGTGATGTCTATCGCTTATGTATATGAATAATTGTGTTGTTTTTCTGTCTAGAAGGTAAATGTTTAGTGATGAATAAATATCCCTCTAAAATCTCCAGAAATAATGTCACTGTCAGTGTGAATGAGGTAAACCGTATTAGCAGGGACATCATTATATAGATGTACATTCAGTTTAAGGATAATGTTTATTGTTGTGTTTTCTGTTATTTGTACCAAAAATCAGCTCAGGTGTGAAGCAAGTTCTAATTCAAGAATCCATTTTTAAACAACTCAACCACAATAAACATCACTGTTAAATCTATGGCATGGTCTTGTGTATCACTTTAAGGATTTTTCCTTTGTTGCATGTACCGTTGTATACAGTATCTTAGAACCCCATGGATTTAAATACCATAGTAAACGAACAACAATATATTGCCATTTAATACCATCACACAGTCATCAGATCTGCCAGTTATACAATATATTTATATATTTTAAATCATCCACATCACATATATTTGAAATGCAAATTCTTGGCCGTAATCAATGACAAAACTACAATATATTAAAAACTAAATATAATAAATATTTTTGAAAACAAATAAATGTTTTTTAAATTAGAACATTGTTTATTATAAAAGGCTCTTAACATGCTGATTAATAATGCTAAATGTAGATAAAAATGTCATGTTTTCTATGAGTCTGTCACAAATCCCTACTGACGCCTCCCACCCATAAAGATCATATAATATTACATAGAAAAGCACATAACTGTTCATGTAAACACTCGTTAAACTCGACAAAGTGGTTTAATAAAGGATATAGCTACCAATATTTCATTGATAAAGTTTTATATTGGACCCTTTAACAATGAAAGTAAAACACACTTTTTTGGTGTTTTATAGGGGCTGCTTCATTTTCTGACGTCACCATGGAAATATGTTAAAGAAAAGAAGGTTGTGGTCATTAAGAACAGCAATAAATCGCACATACCGACTTGTGTCTAATTCATGGTGAAGTATTTTCTCTGTTAAATTCGTGACATTCAGAGTTTATCTTTCAGTTTTGTTGATGATTTGTCAGTGCAGCAACATTCACTTCAGACAGTGACATCATCTATTGGACCTTGATTCTTATTCACGACCAGAATCAGCACATAAAATGACAGTGACATCATCTATTGGACCTGCACTGATTCTTATTCGACACGACCAGAATCAGTCCATCCAGTGATAACAGATATAAAATGACATTTTGACCAAATATTAGCATTTATCATTCAGATCGTTCAACTGCTGCTACGTTTTTCACAGCATCTTAATCACTTCCCTCATTCTTCAGTTACAGCAAACGTCATTGTTCGACAAACTGTATTCGGTCTTTTCACTTTTTCAGACCTATTCGACAATTTCAGTTGCCGAACAATAATAATTAAGGCAAAACATGGAATTAAAATAATTGTTTGGTTTTCACATTCATAAATCGTGGACTTGTCCATCCAGTGATGACACTGTCTTGAATGATTTATCAATTGCATATTTTTTCATTGACGTTCACTTTGATCAGTAAGACTTGTAATGTTTTTTTTAAAGAAGACTCTTACGCTCATCAATGCTGCATTTATTTGATTAGTCCTGTTCAGACTCACGTCATGTTCAGTTTCAGTCCTGTTCAGAATTACAGTAATAGTTTTACAGGTTTTCAGATATTAATATACTTCAAAATATAATTTATTCCTGTGATTCCTGAATTTTACATCAGCTGTCACTCCAGTCTACTACTTTCTCAGTGATGAATGTTTGATGATTAAATATGTATCAGGGCATGATCCTTGTTTTTGAAAACTGGTGCTTATAAGAACCTTTAACAGAAAGGTTCAATTGTCTTCAGGTTATATTTTTCTGAATGATTTGAAATCTTTAAATCAGTCTTGTAATCTTTACTAATGGTAGTACAATAAGTACAATAGTTAGTTGTGTTTAGTAATCAGAGTGCTATTAAACCAGATTATAGTTCAGAATTCATCTCTACAATAAAATTACAGTTGTGTTTAGTAATCAGAGTGCTATTAAACCAGATTATAGTTCAGAACTCTCTCCAACTAGAGGGACACCTGGAAATAATTTACTTGTGTTTTTTTAATATTAGACAATTTATGAAGCTTTAAAAGTGTAGTTCTGTCTTGCTTGGGGTTGATCTGAATGTCAATAATGTTAATAAAAATAGTTATTTAATTTTCAAACTAGCGGTGGGCGCTATACCGGTATGAACATCAATATGAACATCAATACCGCTGTTACGTTGTTCCATGATATGGATTTTGCTATACCGTAATATTCATTCATCCAAATTTTGCATTTACATGGTTTTGTTCATTTTGGTACATTTTGCGATAAAGGCTGAATGTTTTCATCCTCTGTGTTACAGCAGGGCTCCGGAAATGTGTGACCTCAGATCATATCTGTGTATTTTTTATTAATATCGCAATATAAATATCGATATCGCATGTACAGTGGAAATAATCGTTATGAATTTGGGCTAGAAAAGAAGCGAAACAAGCGATTCTGCTAAATTCCTTCTGACCACATGAGGGCGATAAAGTCTGTAAACATCATATACTGCAGTGATGTTCAAATAAATCTCAGATTAAGACTAAACTGCATGTTTCAGCTGTTTTAACTGTAAACTACTTTCACTGACATATGTGAAAAGATTAGAAGTGGTCATGAATGCATGTGTGTTAGATGTGAAGCCCTCCTGATGAGAGATCATCTTCATGAGCACACGCTGCTGGACATGCTGAAATCAGATTATTTACCCCGTGTGGGGGTGAATGAGTGAGTGGCTGGGGGAAGGTAAAGCCCCCCCCCCTCTGACACACACACACACACACACACACACACTGAGAGCTGTGCGCGCGTTTGTGCGCATTACTTGTTGCGCGGCTGCAGTAAGCGGCAGAAGAGCGCGAGCGCGCGCGCCCGTCTGTGTGTTTGCGCTGAAACGAGTCATTTGTTTGGATCTCATGAAGTTTTAAGTGTTGTGTTGTGTTGTGTTGTGTTGTGTGTGTGTTCTGGACAGATTGTGTGTTTGCGACTGGATTTCTCAGCATGTGTGTAAAGTGAAGCAGCGCGTGCGCGTGCAGGAGCGCAACCTGCTTTTCGACTTGAACAAGGAGAAAGTTTCGGACACGCACTTACAGAGAGTGTGTGTGTGTGTGTTTGTGTGACAGTGTATGAGAGGTGTGTGTGTGTCCAGTGGAGATGACAAACAGGAGAGATGTTATAGATCTTTGTGAAGTTTCCTCCAGAATCTTGTGCAGGATGGATGGCGTATCTCTCACTGTGTGTCACTGAATTAAACTCCATCATCTTCAGTAGAGATGATGCTGGTCAGTTGGAGCACTTTTCTCCAGACCTGCTTCATTGTGGTGTTGAGAGCTAAAGAGTTCAAAGACTCGTCCAACTGTGATCTCAATAGAAAAGTAAGTCTCATTTCTTCTTTACCAAAACATGCTCGAGGTCAGTATACACACAGCATTTAAAGATATGAAAATGTAAGAGTTTTTATTGTTGCATGTTGTTTCTCATTTTTTAAATGTTTGTGATTTAGTGTATGTCTCACAACATCAATGCATGATAGGATCACCGTTAACCCTATTAAATGGGGAATGTGTGTTGTTTCTAGACCGTTGTACATTTGTGATACATTTGATTGACATAAAGTGAAGTCCTGTAGTAAGTAATGTTAGATATACAGTGTCTCTGCTGTTTCCAATAGCCATTAGTTAGTTTGTGAAGTGTCAGACAGCTCTGGATGTGTATTGCTCTTAATGTTCACATCAGGCACTGAAGTGGTAATGAGATATTAATGAGATATTAACTGGCTTTTGATACATAATTAACTGGTGAATAAACAGCCACTGGAGTCATTTCCTTCATTTCACACCTTCTCAACACCAGACGATGTCAAACAGCCAAACCTTGTCCAAAACATCATTTAGACTTACGCTTAGCGTGTTGATGTGACTGAACGAAACCAACACTTTAGTGTTTGATTTAATCTTCCGTATGTTATTCTTTATCTCTTCGATCATAAATATCCTTGTCAATAAAAACAAAGCTTTCGTTGTTTTTGCTGTTGATAATCTCTCTTTATTGTCTTTCAGCAAAGCGAGCTCAACTCATTCCTGTGGACTATAAAACGCGACCCGCCCTCTTATTTCTATGGCACCATTCATGTACCGTACACCCGCGTCTGGGACCACATCCCAGAGAACTCCAAAAAGGCCTTTCAGGAGAGCAACATTGTGTATTTCGAGCTGGACCTGACGGACCCGTACACCATATCGGCGCTGACCAGCTGCCAGCTGCTGCCGCAGGGCGAAAACCTCCAAGACCTGCTGCCCAGAGATATCTACCGTCGGCTGAAGAGACACCTGGACTACGTCAAGCTGATGATGCAGTCCTGGATCACTCCTGATCAGAGAGGCAAAGGCCTGTACGCAGACTATTTGTTCAACGCTATAGCCGGAAACTGGGAGCGTAAGAGGCCGGTGTGGGTGATGCTGATGGTCAACTCTCTGACAGAGGCCGACATTAAGACTCGTGGAGTTCCCGTGCTGGACCTGTATCTCGCTCAGGAGGCGGAGAGGATGAAGAAGAAAACGGGAGCCGTGGAGAAGGTGGAAGAGCAGTGTCATCCGCTCAACGGCCTGAACTTTTCTCAGGTGAGCGTATGTTTCTGTGCTTCTGTTGGTTTTGTGCAGCGGTTGTTTCTCGGTGTTTTCTAAAGGATATTGTAGACGGCTGAAGAATGAGGGTTCTGCCGGTGTGATTGTGTGTCGGTCGGCTTTAGTTTATATCGGCCGAATAAACGGGCGGTTTTTGTGTGTCTTTTGTTATTAAGTCAGATTTAAGTGTAATGATTTGCTTTGTTAAAGTGACATGTGTGTCGATCTGTTTAAAGCGACTGCTTGAACAAACCTAAAGAGATTCACTTCACCTAAACACAGACTAAAGATATGTAATTCATTAAAACTGGATATATTATATCATGAAGTACCAGAAACAGGACTATAACAGTGATTCTTTGACTATCTTGAGATCTTCACTCCCTGAAAGCATCACGAGATGCTCAAATCTCATCAAAGCTGCAGTAAGTGTTGCTCTGATCAGATCCAGGTCTGCTGGTGGTCTGATTGATTTATCATCACACACGCCACATTCCTCAGTCTCTTAGATTGGAATTCCTGATTTAGTATCTGATGTTGTTGTTGTTGGGTAGGATCTGGCACCTCAGCGTTACGTGTGTGTGTTTGTGTAGTTGTGTCTGATTCCTGTCTGTAAGAACAACATGCATCTCTCCATCTCTGTCCATTACCAGCAGCGAGCTTCAGGAATCTCTTATGGGTTAGTTTAGATTGAACACGGTTCACTCCTTGTCCAGTTCATTCAAATTCTCTTTGATCAGTAGCGATTATTAATATTAGTGCTTTAACCGACTAGTATGTTTAAAAGAAAGGTTATGTTTAGCTTGCTTGTGTTCATGTGTGCTACTGCTGGATAGTCATTTACTACAAATAAAAAGAGTCAATTGAGTTGTTTTGTTTGGTTTATTTCAGTTCAGACTCGCTCTACATGAAGTGTTTGACGTGACATATTCATTTCATGTGTGTGGAATCTGACTGAATTAACTTCAGACAACCAGTTATTATTTCTTAATATCTTGTAAAGCTTCTGTCTGTTTCTCACTTTCACTTTTCTTAACTGAGCTTTAGATTGAGGTGTGAACAGGATTCAGTTTATCTTTGGACTGTTCTGCTCGAACAATGTCAGAAACATCCTTTACTAACTTCTAGTGCCCATAATGACAGCTGTGTTTTTAATGTTTACAACTTTGTGATATTAAATATTAACTTTAAGTCCATATCAGAGAGGATTTTAAAAAACACACCCAATAATAATAAAGGACATTTGTACAGATGGTACCCTTAACTGGCAGATTTAAATGACTCGCCTGTGTTTCAGTCTCATTTTATGACAAGTTTCAAATATGAAGTCATGTCGAGCGATCAAAGCAAAGACACTTTTTTACTCGACTGAAGTGAAGAGAAAGACAGACAGACAGACAGACAGACAGACAGACAGACAGACAGACAGACAGACAGACAGACAGTTTACATTGTTTTATCAATGTTTTTATTTACTATTTTACTTTTATTTGTTGACTTAATTCTATACTATAGGCTATATAATGTTTTGAGAGATTTTTCATTCTGGCGATGATGATGATGATATTGTTGTTGTTGTTGTTGTTGCTGGAGTTCACAGATGAATGATATGAACTGCTCGTCTGAGACCTTCAGTGTTCAAACATGCTTTTATTTCTCTTAGAGATGCAAAATAAACATTTTCAAAATTTCAAATCAGTTTTGTATGATATTATTGATGATGCGTTATTGATGATGATGATGATGATATTGTTATTGATGATGATGATGATGATTGATGTGCGTTATTGATGATAAAGCGATATTGTGTATTGATAGCGTGTGTGTGATGATTATTATTATTGATGTGTGAGTGCGTGTGTGCGTGTCGCGTGTATTATTGATGATGATGATGATATTGATTGCGATAGTGGTATTGTGTATTATTATTATTATTATTGATTATTGTGTCTGTAAAATTATTGATATTGATGTAATAGCGTGTGGTATTGATGATATTATTGATAGTATTGTGTATGCGATATTGTATTATTGACAATGTGTATGCGTGTGATCATATGATGCGTATGTATTATTGATATTGTGTGTGTGTGTGTGTGTATTATTGATATTATGTATTGATGATGCGTAATGGCATATTGCGTGCGTATTGATTATGATATTATTATTATTATTATTATTATTATTGTGCATTATTGATAGCATGATTATTATTATGTGTGCGATGATGCGTATTGATAGCGATGCGTGTGTGTGTGTGTGATGATGATGTGTGCGATGATATTAATGATGATGTGTATTGATAATGTGTCGCGTGTTATCTGATATGTGCGATATTATGTATGTAATATGCGTATGTGATGATGATGTGTGCGTGCATTATAGTGTGTGTGTCGCAATGTATGTGTGCGAGTGCGCATGTAATGTGTGTGCGTGCGTGATGTATATTGTGTGTGTGTGTATGTGTGCGTGTGTTATATATGATTGTGTGTGTGTGTGTGTGATGATGTGTGTGTGTGTATTAATGTGTGTGTGTGTGTGTGTGTGTGTGTGAGTATTAGCAGGTGCAGGTGAAAGTGTCAGATGTTTGAAGAGGTTTTTACTCACACAATAAGAGTCATTACATTCATTTACTGAGCAGAAGGTTTTTCCTAATGAAAATCTGCAGGCTTCTGTAAAGTTTTACCAACTGTATTTCAACAAATCTCACATCTCAGTGTCCTGTAACAGGTGTTTCTAATTTGTTTACTCCCAACAAACCCTCACCAGATCACATGTAACGAGGTTGACGCACACAGATTCTACCTGCTTTGATTTATGATCTGAACTGAAGAGGCTTTATTATGGTGATATCACAGCGGCAGGCAGTCGGTGTTTGAGTCTCACTGGGATACACACATTTGTCTGCGCATCCCTCTAGATGCGGTCATGAGTGCTGTTTACTAAACACACAAGTATCACATCCATCACATTCCTCAGGTGGTGTCCATATCCATCCTCTTTAGAAAACCAACTATTCTGAGAGTCATTTGAAATCACATAAACACTGATAGTTGTAAAAGTGAACAGAGGTGTTCTGTCTGTGTCCATGAGTCTGTCTCTACAGATCTGCACTATATCAGAGGAAATCTGAAATCAATCCACAGCCTGAGGCCTCTCTCTCTCTCTCTCTCTCTCTCTCTCTCTCTCTCTCTCTCTCTCTCTCTCTCTCTCTCTCTCTCTCTCTCTCTCCCTCTCTCTCCCTCTCTCTCTCAGGAAGGGCTCCAGACAAAATCACTAATCACCCTTCAAGTCTGTCACAAAGAAATGAAAGTGTACAGAAATGTAGGTTTTACTCACACAATGAAACCGTTCAGATGGTTAGAGATATAACATGTACTTTACACTAAACCCTGTTATGAAATCTTTGGATCTGTAAATAGTCATTTACCAACTGTATTTCACCTGCAGTCATCTCAGTGTCCTGTAACAGGTGTTTCTAATTTATTTACTCCCCAACAAACCGTCACCAGATAAATTACATGTTTCGCGAGGTTGACACACAGATTCTGCTTTGATTTATGAGTGTCTGAACTGAAGATGCTTTATTATGGTGATATCACAGCTGGCAGGCAGTCGGTGTTTGAGTCTCATGGGATACACACATTTGTCTGCGCATCCCTCTAGATGCGGTCATGAGTGCTGTTTACTAAACACACAAGTATCACATCCATCACATTCCTCAGGTGGTGTCCATATCCATCCTCTTTAGAAAACCAACTATTCTGAGAGTCATTTGAAATCACATAAACACTGATAGTTGTAAAAGTGAACAGAGGTGTTCTGTCTGTGTCCATGAGTCTGTCTCTACAGATCTGCACTATATCAGAGGAAATCTGAAATCAATCTCACTCTCTCTCTCTCTCTCTCTCTCTCTCTCTCTCTCTCTCTCTCTCTCTCTCTCTCTCTCTCTCTCTCTCTCTCTCTCTCTCTCTCTCTCTCTCTCTCTCTCTCTCTCTCTCTCTCTCTCTCTCTCTCTCTCTCTCTCTCTCTCTCTCTCTCTCTCTCTCTCTCTCTCTCTCTGTGTCTCTCTCTCTCTCTCTCTAGTTGGTTATTAACCAGAAAATGAGCCACATTTTCTTATAACAGTAAATCACTTTGTATGACGTTTTTGTACTTCATGTAAATTAAAAACTATTGAAATCGCTTGAGAAATGTAAACATTATGGTGCTATTTATTTGGTAAAATTGCAGCTTGTCTGTTCACTTGTAAGTGGTTACAGGACAGTCTTGTTAGTACTGATATGACAACAATTTAACAGCCAGTATACGGTCTGTGAGTAATGTCTGCACCATACGTTAAAGAGAGATATAGCTGCTTTAAACCTTGTTACACATCTCTCACAATATGAGTTGCAAACTGCTTAGACTAGTCTTATAAGTTAGTCATCAAATTTTAAGACTGATCATGAAGTCGGTGCTGGTTTAAGTTGAATCTGAAGAGTTCTTCAGAGGTAGTTGTCGCGGTCGTGAGCGCGCTCACATGAGTGCACGTGCAGCAGATGAAAGCAGCTGCTGTCAGAATCTCTTTTACACTGTCAGTCACTCACACCGCAGCTCTTTGAAGTTTCTCAAACTGAATTCATCAAGCAGAAGTGTTACGACTCATTGTTGCTCTGCTGCTCCAGAATGTTCCGCTGCTCTTGTCTAGTATTTTAGCATGTGAAAGCGCTCTCTCTCTCTCTCTCTCTCTCTCTCTCTCTCTCTCTCTCTCTCTCTCTCTCTCTCTCTCTCTCTCTCTCTATCTCTCTCTCTCTCTCTCTCTCTCTCTCTCTCTCTCTCTCTCTCTCTCTATCTCTCTCTCTGTCTCGCTCTCTCTCTCTATCTCTCTCTCTCTCTATCTCTCTCTCTGTCTCGCTCTCTCTCTCTCTCTCTATCTCTCTCTCTCTCTATCTCTCTCTCTCTGTCGGGAGCTCTATCTTTCTCTCTCTCTCCCCACCTATCTCTTCTCTCTCTCTCTCTCTCTCTCTCTCTATCTATCTATCTTCTGTCTCTGTCTGTGATATATATATATATATATATCCTCTGTCTGTCTCTGTCTCTCTATCTCTATCTCTCTGTCTCTGTCTCTCTCTCTATCTTGGGGCTCTATTATCTCTCTCTACCTTTTGCTGTATTGTTTACTTTGTGTCTTGCTAGAAGAGAATTTCACTCAGTCAGATGAAACGGGCGAGTTTTCAGGGTCATTTACACCCAAAGAGTGTTTGTCTTTGGGAAATGGGGGTCTTTGTGCGTCTCCACTCGCTGACCTCATAAACCCCCCCCCACACACACACACCTCAGAGCACATGAAGTGTATGACTGTGCTTCATTTGGTGTTTTTTGCTCCTGATTTCACATGAAACACTTCATCAGGACACACTACATCCATCAACTAAAACATCTTCAAATGTTTACATTAGTTCTGTAGGTTAATGTCATTCTGGCTACATGTACATTTCTTCTCTTTCAGTCAAAAAGTGTCCAGTAAACACAGGATTAAATACAGTTTAACAGTAGGATGGAGAGAATCTGATGTATACACTAATTTTAGTCACTATATTATTCATATCTTAGTGTTATTTTACTGACTCTGATATGGCTTGTGTGTCTGCAGTGGTCTGCTGGACGGGTTGTGTTTTTGTGCCTCCTGCACATGTGGATTTATTTCTTCAGGGGTTTTGGGGTTATCCGCACATATTTTCCACCTCAAGGAGGTTTTTAAATGATGGGACGTGAAGATTCTCTGTGTCAGACCACAACTGCACAAGTTGTATAGTATATGTGAATATGAATTAAGCCACAGTAACAGGACCCAAGAGAGACGTGTCATCTTAAATATATTTTACATGCATGTGAAGCTCCAAGCGTGATGCTGTGTGTCAGGGCTGGAGTCTGTCAGGTGGAGCGTCAGACGTCATGTGGGAATTTTTATGACCCTTTAGTGATGGTTGTTGAGCTGGTCTGTAAGATAAGGAAATCTTAACAGGGTTTGAAAATAAAGCAGATCGTTTATTGACAGAATGGCTTTTATGGGCAGGGTCTGCTTCCATCAGTGTCAGTCAAACTGCTTGTGTTTAGAAATGTTTTTCATAGTACGATCTTTCATAAAAGTTACATGTTAACGCTGTTTTTGACCTGACCGTCCATGATTAGCTGTTCCTTTCATGTTTTATGGATTTTACTAAAATAACAATGAAAGTTTGAACAAATGTATGTTGAATTTGTGATTGTCAAATGTTGTGTCTCTTTCTTCTGTACATGACGTGTTAATGAAGACTGAAGACATGTCACAGATCTTTCCTACTCATCACATACTGGAGCTCTTGTTCACACACGTGTTCGCTGTGTTGGATTGTGAATGTGTGAAAACACAGGTTTATTTGTTGTTTGTGTTTTTAACTGCTGAGGACACAGGCGACTGATGATGTCATGAGAATTGAGACATCTATTAGCACGAGACTGTGAAGTCGTCCATCGCTGCCGGACATCATCCTCTTCAGCTGTATGACAGACACATTTCCTCAGTCATTGCTTATTGTGTTTCAGATTGTCTAGACACGGATACAGACACACAAATAGACAAAAATACATACAGAATACAAAAACATGTATTAAAGACAGATGTCATTGTGATAGAGCTGTTGTGTCTGTCCAGTGTTTGAGATATTTTCTTGTGTGTTTTTATAATGTCAGTTTTGATATTCTGTCTGTTTCAGTTTAGCTGTGCTTTATTGACAAATACTAGACGTGTGTATCTGGGCTGTGTACAAATAGTGCCATTGTGTATACATTAATAAGTAAAAGTGATATTTAAATAAAGTAAAATATGGTAATATATAAAACAACAGAAATGAAATACAATGTGAACAAAGATGTCAAGAACAATGTCTGGATCTGGTTCAGATCACAGCATGTTTTTCTGTGTCTGCCCGTCTATAGTCAGCTTGTGTCCACTGAGTCTGTATCTGATCAACGTGGCTCTCAGTTTTTTATCTGACACTGTGTACAGATAGTCTGCCATACAATATTCTCTATTGAGGGCCAAATAACATTTCATTTGACTTTGTTGTTGTGTTTGATGTTTCCAATGACTAATGTAATTTTCTTTCATTTGTGCTGTAATTAGATTTAATTGAACTTTGTCAGTATTGTGGTGATTCAGATCTTCAGTGTGATGATTGTCAGTAGATGTTAGTGAAACATCAGGACTGAAGTTCTGGATCAGATGGTTTCTTTGCTCATCTCTTGGTATTTCAGGGCTTTATAATGATATGAGCGGGGGTCACTGAGTTTCAGATGTTTCCAGAATTTGATTGCTCTTTTTTTGTATTTTTATGATTAGTTGATATTTGCATGCGTTATTTGTTGTGTGTCTGTGCACATGTAATATATTTTTACAGAGTTCTGCATGCAGGCTTTCAATCGGGTGTTTTTCCCATTTAGTTAAATCTTGATTTGGGTTTGTCAGCGGACCCCACACCTCACTTCCATAGAGAGCAATCGGCTCAATTACTGATTCTAATATTTTCAGCCAAATTCTGGTTGGGATCTCTATAGGACATTGACGTTTAATGGCATAGAAGGCCCTGCGGGCTTTATCTCTCAGTTCATTCACAGCAGGGTTAAAGTTTCCTGTGGATGTGATTTTTAAACGCAGGTAGTTGTAGTGTGACGTGTGTGTTATCTGGTTAGTGCCTAATGTAAATGTGTGTTGGAAAATCTTCCAGTTTACTTTGCTGAGCTGTTGCCTCTGTCCATATTTTTCTTTTTGTGCGTTTATAATTTGATTTACTTTAGCTGAGGTTTGACTTTTTTCAGATTTATTGACTTTTATAGGGCCACAGTGCTATGATATGAACTCAGTGTGTGTGTGTGTGTGTGTGTGAATGTGGCCAGTGACCCGTGGACCGGACACAACAAAGACTCGTCACAGGAAGAAATAGCATTTGTTCAGCCCTGTTTCTGCTCTCTCACTTTTCTGATTCTTTCTTTCACCCCCCTGTAATTTAATAGGCTGAAAGGCTTTGTTGCCGCTGCGCTGTTGAAGATGCTGGAGCAGATGGACGGAGGGTTTTGTGCGGCAGGGTTTGCAGGCTAGCAGGGTGGCGATAGGCTAATTTGAGCCACATAAAGCCGCTGTGCTTTCAGATGCAGAGCAGGCGCTTTGATGAGGGCCGGATGGCGGGACGCGACAGGGCCGACGAGGCCCTTTGTCACGGACAAGAAGGCATCTGCTGGGCTTTGCCCTCGACTCTCACACGAGCCCCAAAACACAATGAAGAACGGCCTGGAGAGTGTCATTACAGCTGATGTGTGTGTGTGTGGGTTATGTGAATAAACACAGGAGAACTTCATAGTGTGACCCTGAAACAAAAGCTAGAAATGTTTAAGAGAAGAAGCGGTACTTGTGTTTTTCTCTGTATTCTTCAGTGGCTGTCTGTTGAAACCCTTGACAGAATAAATATGGTAGTGTGTTGTGTGTTTCAGGTGATATTTGCACTGAATCAGACGCTGTTACAGCAGGAGAGTCTCCGGGCCGGAAGCTTACAGTTACCGTACACGACAGAAGATCTGATCAAGCACTACAACTGTGGAGATCTGAACTCCATCGTGTTTAATCACGACACCTCACAGGTATCACACACGCACACAGACTGAAATGACATTATTCTGTATGAATGCTTGAAAAACCTTTCATTCGGGCTGTAGGTCCCAAACTTCAAGAATGTCACACTGCCGCCGAGCGAGCAGGTGACGGCTCAAGAGATCGACACGTACTTCAGACAGGAACTGCTGTATAAGCGTAACGAGAGGATGGGCAGGCGGGTCAAAGCTCTCCTGGAGGAACATTCAGACAAGAGCTTCTTCTTTGCCTTCGGTGCAGGTCAGTTCTCTTCCAGACGGCCGTTCTTCTCTTTACAATCATCCAAACTTCATTCTTTCCAAGGCCGTGAAATATATTTTCAGACAGTGTGACGGCAGGTGTTGAGATGCTTTACACACTAAAGATCAGACTAAAGTTTGCAGCGACTTTAGATCATGTCGGTTTGAAATTAAGATGGACTGTAAATGAATTTCAGATGGCACATCTGTCTGAAGTGCCTACTGTCTCTGTTAAACATCAGCTCATTTGCTAGACACCATGGTCATGGATTGCAGATACTCTTGTTGGCATGTGAAGACACTAAATGCATCAAAGAATAAATGATAGATGATTTTGGGTTATTATCTGAAAATGTTGATTGATTAATTCGTGTGTTATAGATCTCAGTCTTTTTGATAGTTTAACTACAACAGAAGTATGTATTAATTAAATGTAGGTGATTTTGAATGGTTGAAGGATCTGCGAACCGTATGAAAGTACATTTACATTTATTTATTTAGCAGACATACAAGTGACCAGTTGCAGACTGGGAGCAATCAAGAGTAATGTGTCTTCAGTGCAAGTAAATGTAAAGCATGAACTTTATTTCTGTTTAGTCTTTGAGTATTAAGCCGTGACAGTTCCCACACTCCCAGTTTGTTTACTGTCGCTGATAAGATTAGCTATGAGCGAGTTACTTCAGGTTAAAACAACAAGTAATGTTTGTCTGAAAATGTTAGCGATTAGCATTCCATTGTGTGTGATGACGGCTCACGAGCACAGATCTCGGGTCATTTTGTCATAACGGGAATGATTGTGTTGCTGACAAACATTGAGCTTTAATCTACTTCACGTCTCCATTAACTCCATTACACAGCATCATTTTTACTGTTTTCATTATTTCGCTGGAATAATTCAGTGTGATTGGTCACTTATACACTCATGAAGTTCTTTAATGAAATAACTACAGTCATTTTTTGTCCCATTTTTGCTCCATGTGAACAAAACAGTTCAATCATCCTAAATGATGTTTGTGCTACACCATACATCACACAGTTTATACAGTATAAAAGACATTATGACTATGAAAAGAGCCCAGAAAACATGAAAACACAACGTGTGTGTGTGTGTGAGAGTTTGTTGGCTATAGGAAGTGTTTGAGTAAAAGCAGAGATGCAGTAGAGAATGACAAGGGCTTCATTTCATGTGTCGGATTACTAGACACTTGTCTAGAGTGCTCTCTCTCTCTCTCTCTCTCTCTCTCTCTCTCTCTCTCTCTCTCTCTCTCTCTCTCTCTCTCTCTCTCTCTCTCTCTCTCTCTCTCTCTCTCTCTCTCTCTCTCTCTCTCTCTGTCTCTCTCTCTCTCTCTCTCTCTCTCTCTCTCTCTCTCTCTCTCTCTCTCTCTCTCTCTCTCTCTCTCTCCCTCTGGAACAGCACAGATCATCAGATCACATGAGTGTTGAAGTAAAGGCTGTACGCTGGTGTTGTGTGTTTATGAGACAGGTTGTTTTGTGCTGCTTTGATTTATCGCTGTATGAATGACTGCGAAACTGTTTACGAGCACAGACTATAAAAGACGTCAGATCTGGAAACACTCGAGCACACAACACTGTGGAGGTGACGACATACAGCTGAACATGTAAAGCTTTTGTCTGTCTGTCATGTGCACATGTGTCTGTCATCTGTCTGTATTATTCAGTAGTGGTGTGTTATAATCCATCACATCAGCTCTTAACACCACCATTTGTCATGGATTTTAATTTATACTGACATTCATGCAGAAATACAAGTTTCACATTTCTACTTTGAAACGTTTCAGAGCATGTCACCCCACATACGTCAATAAATAACACTGAAGCTGGAAGAGTTGAGTCTTATTCATTAATAAATACACATGCAGAGAAAGGAAAAACCCATAATCACCCCAAACACAGCTAAATGTGAGCGTTCATGTGACCTGTGAACTTTGACCTCACATGACCTCGAGCTGTGGATCATGCACCTGGAACAGGGTTTTATGTTTTTGCCCTGAGCTAGAGCAGACTTTATTAAAGGACAGGAAGGCATCAAATATCTGTTTATTAACAGATCAGTGATTGTGTGCTTCAGGAACACAAGCTCTATATCACCCTGCAGCATTTTCACATACATGAGCAATTTGTCATAAAGTGTTAAGTGCAAGTGCTGTTCTTAAAAATGATAATGTTTTTTATTAAAATGTTTTTGGTGCACGCACACATGCACACTAGGGATGGAAAGATTTACCGCTTTGCATTGGCATGAAAGTTAAAGATGCGATGCATCCATTTAAAAAGTGTGCATGGGATACAGGTTGGCATTTGCGATGCAGTAAAAAAGAAACAAAAATAAGTGAAGAAAAAATATTTTGGCCTTACTTTCCTTCCTGAAGTCCTAAAGATTTTCTTCTCTTTCCTCTTCAACATTTTTTTTCTCTTCAAAAAAATTATTCCTTTTCAAAAAGTTTTTTCATCTTCCCAGAAAAAGATTTTCCTCTTCAAAGTTTTTTTTTCATCTTCCCAAAAAAAGATTTTCCTCTTCAAAAGTTTTTTTTTCATCTTCCAAAAAAGATTTTCCTCTTCAAAAGTTTTTTTTTCATCTTCACAAAAAAGATTTTCCTCTTCAAAATTTTTTTTTTCATCTTCCAAAAAAAAGATTTTCCTCTTCAAAAGTTTTTTTTTCATCTTCCCAAAAAAGATTTTCCTCTTCAAAAGTTTTTTTTTCATCTTCCCAAAAAGATTTTCCTCTTCAAAAGTTTTTTCATCTTCCAAAAAAAGATTTTCCTCTTCAAAAGTTTTTTTCATCTTCACAAAAAAGATTTTCCTCTTCAAAGTTTTTTTTTCATCTTCCAAAAGATTTTCCTCTTCAAAAGTTTTTTTCATCTTCAAAAAAAAAAAAGATTTTCCTCAAAAAAGTTTTTTCATCTTCAAAAAGATTTTCCTCTTCAAAGTTTCTCATCCAAAAAAAGATTTTCCTCTTCAAAAGTTTTTTTCATCTTCCTAAAAAAAGATTTTCCTCTTCAAAAAGTTTTTTTTCATCTTCCCAAAAAAAGATTTTCCTCTTCAAAGTTTTTTTCATCTTCCCAAAAAGATTTTCCTCATCTTCTTCCCAAAAAAAGATTTTCCTCTTCAAAGTTTTTTTTCATCTTCCCAAAAAAAGATTTTCCTCTTCAAAAGTTTTTTTTTTCATCTTCCAAAAAAAGAAAAGGTTTTTTTTTCATCTTCCAAAAAAAAAAGATTTTCCTCTTCAAAAGTTTTTTTCATCCCACAAAAAGATTTTCCTCTTCAAAAGTTTTTTTTCATCTTCCCAAAAAAGATTTTCCTCTTCAAAAGTTTTTTTCATCTTCCCAAAAGATTTTCCTCTTCAAAGTTTTTTTTTTTTTTCATCTTCCCAAAAAGATTTTCCTCTTCAAAAGTTTTTTTCATCTTCCCAAAAAAAAGATTTTCCTCTTCAAAAGTTTTTTTTTCATCTTCACAAAAAAAGATTTTCCTCTTCAAAAGTTTTTTTTTCATCTTCACAAAAAAGATTTTCCTCTTCAAAAGTTTTTTTTTTCATCTTCCCAAAAAAGATTTTCCTCTTCAAAAGTTTTTTTCATCTTCAAAAAAAAGATTTTCCTCTTCAAAAGTTTTTTTTCATCTTCCAAAAAAAAGATTTTCCTCTTCAAAAGTTTTTTTTTCATCTTCCAAAAAAAGATTTTCCTCTTCAAAGTTTTTTTTCATCTTCCAAAAAAGATTTTCCTCTTCAAAGTCTTTTTTTTTCATCTTCCAAAAAAGATTTTCCTCTTCAAAATGTTTTTTCATCTTCCCAAAAAAGATTTTCCTCTTCAAAAGTTTTTTTTTCATCTTCCCAAAAAAAGATTTTCCTCTTCAAAAGTTTTTTTTTCATCTTCCCAAAAAAAGATTTTCCTCTTCAAAAGTTTTTTTTTCATCTTCCCAAAAAAGATTTTCCTCTTCAAAAGTTTTTTTTCATCTTCCAAAAAAAAGATTTTCCTCTTCAAAATGTTTTTTTTCATCTTCCAAAAAGATTTTCCTCTTCAAAAGTTTTTTTCATCTTCCCAAAAAAGATTTTCCTCTTCAAAGTTTTTTCATCTTCCAAAAAAAGATTTTTTCTCTTCAAAGTTTTTTTTCATCTTCAAAAAAAAGATTTTCCTCTTCAAAAGTTTTTTTTTCATCTTCCCAAAAAAAAGATTTTCCTCTTCAAAAGTTTTTTTTTCATCTTCCAAAAAAAGATTTTCCTCTTCAAAAGTTTTTTTTTCATCTTCCCAAAAAAAGATTTTCCTCTTCAATTTTTTGTTCCATCTTAATTTTTTTATTTAAATTTTTTTGTTCATCTTCAAAAAAATATTTTTTTATCAAATTTCTTTCCTTACATTTTTTTCCTCGCTAACTAACAGGCTAACAATTAGCATGTAGTGCCAAACTTGACACATGTGTGTCACTATTAGTAGGAATGAAATCTTGTGCCTGCAGTGCTTTTCCTCTTTATACTGTTTAATAATGAATCATTTTGTTAAAAATACTCAATGTTTGATATGGCATTTGTTATCAAGTTGCACATTGTTTGGTTTTAACTTGTTTGCTTAGCAAAAAAAAATTTTTGGAAAATTAAAAAAGCTTTTTGGAAGATGAAAAAATATTTTTTGGAAGAGGAAATGTTTTTTAAAGAGGAAAAAGAGAAGAAAATCTTTAGGACTCCAGGAAGGAATATAAGGCCAAAATTGTTTTCTTCGCCATTTATTTTACGATGTGGTTCATGGCTTCTGTAATAATTTGACTATTTGGACCAATAAGTGATCAATAATTCATATGAAGATTGATTTCTCCTCTCATCATCACAACACTGTTGAGACCGAGGCGTGTCCTGAGAGTCACACAGAAATAAGGTTAATAGGACAGGGGTTTAGCACTTTTAGATCAACATGATTCTTTTTTCTCAGAGCACCAAATTTCCGACTGTGCTCTCGGATTTGTTCATTCAGATTTGAGTAAACTAACATTCAGTCTATCGTACTGCAAGTGAGTGTTATGAACATCATACGTGAGCTTTCGATTCTTTATTCCATTCATTCGCTATTCTGGTAGTTTAATGTACTCCAGAAAAAAGCAGAGGACACGTCCTTTTTTAAATGTGATCTACGTTATTTGACCTAATGCTGGCAATTCCTCAGATAAACAAAGTTGTTTTGCGCCAAATACTTATAATATCTTATCATACGAGATCATATTTTAGTACCGCTGTATTCTCAGCTTTAACTGCTCTGTAGGAAAGGTAGGCTGTCACCCTATACTCACTGACATAATACACAATATATAGGTGAGATATGCCTGAAAAAAGTCTTGACTATTTTAAAGCAGTGTTTTAACAAATATTATATGTTTTTTTTTTTTCAAACTGTTAAATAAAATTGATTATATAATTGCATAGTATCACAACGCATCGCTAGCGGCTCAAAATCTATCTGGAATGTTTGGTATCGTTGGCTATGCAATGAGATGCATATCACTCTCTCTCTCTGTCTCTCTCTCTCTCTCTCTCTCTCTCTCTCTCTCTCTCTCTCTCTCTCTCTCTCTCTCTCTCTCTCTCTCTCTCTCTGTCTCTCTCTCTCTCTCTCTCTCTCTCTCTCTCTCTCTCTCTCTCTCTCTGTCTCTCTCTCTGTCTCTCTCTCTCTCTCTCTCTCTCTCTCTCTCTCTCTCTCTCTCTCTCTCTCTCTCTCTCTCTCTCTCTCTCTCTCTCAGACATTTGTTAGACTACAGGAACACAGGCATGACTTCAGATTTGGACATCAGGAGTATTAATGGATGTGTAGCTGAACACTAAAATAACACTGCTGAGATTTTCTTTGGCTCCTGCTTTTGCCTTTATACAGCGTTTACCTCCAGAACCACGTCTAACAAGCCAAGATGAAAATAAGATTCAATTTTCCAACAACAACAATCATTAAATTCACTGAAGGTCTGTCTGTGTCCTCACAGGCTCTTAGACATATTTCCCGGCTTTGAATTTATACTGTTTTTACTTTATTTATTGATTTAATGTTTTCTTTTTTTTTTGCATATTTCTAAGCTGTTTCATTTGTGTTGTGATGATAATTATTTGACTGACCTGATGGGTTTGGTCTCATTATCACTGTGATGTTATTGATGTGAACACTGAGCAGCTGATCTCAGCAGCACATTTTCAACATAATTACCACGTTTACTTCAGTTTTACCTCATGGTGGCTTTAATAATAGTCAAATAAAACATTCAAATGTTCATGATGTATAATTAGAGTTTTTTCCGTTACTATGACAACTCTGATTTGACTCTCTCTCTCTCTCTCTCTGATGTGCACCACTGCTATAATAATGATGGTGGTTCATCATCCTCATCATCTTCATGAGCTCTGGTGATATCTACACAACCATCAGCAGCAGCGTTGCAGTTTATTTATTCAGATCAACTGCTCTAGTATAAATATTACGCTGTATGGAAAAGAAACAGGCTTTAAGACGTGCCATTTGCTCTAATAATCGAAGCGAAAGCTGAAGGACACAGACGGCTTTCTGGCCGGGGGTCTGTGGAGCGTTTTCACCTGACAGCATGAATACGGTCAGTATGGAGCTCCAGAGCCACGGCCTCCTTATGAAAACAAGCGCTAAAAGCCAGAGCTGAGGAAGTTTTGAATAAAAGCTTTTAGCAGCTCTTATCTCAAGCTTCTATCAGCGTCTCTGTGCCATGTGAACGTCGTTGTAGAGATTGACTTTGGCATGTGCTCTGATGGATCTGATCAGACTGATGGATCTTGTGCCGGCTGACTGCTTTATAAAAATGACTGTGCTCGTATCATAGTACTGAAAAAATCATTGGGCTGTTTGATGATGTTTTCTGCTGCTCGTAAGAGAGTATAGCGTGTTTCAACATCCTAAAAGAGCCTCTCCTGATCCTTACCTTAAATCACTTCTACAGGTTTACATCCCCACCCAACATCTACACCGATCAAATTAGCGATGCTTGGTTGTTCCCTTAAAACGAGGCACCAAGTTACTCATTAAGCCATTCTGCTGAATCCATCACAACCTGAAAACACCTTTTCTTTCTTTTCCAGCATCAATACCCCACGTGTAAACACAGTTGTTGATATTATTTGTGTGTTAATTCAGAGACTCATGGTGGTGTGTTTGTGTTGCAGGTCACTTTCTGGGAAATAACACAGTGATCGATGTTCTGCGCAGTCTGGGATATGAGGTGGAACACACACCTGCCGGACAGCCGCTACACAGGTAAAACACACACGAGATGATTGTCATCAGTGATTCATAAATCACTTCATATTGATTAATAACTGCATTCAAAGAAATCTATTAAACATCTTACATCTCAGACATATAAACTGTTGATTTTGTGTACATGCACAGTTAGTTTTGAGCAAACGTCATGAGAGAAAGATGATTTCTCTGATGATCTTTAGTGTATTTGTGGCCTTTAGCAGCAGAAATGAGCTCTGACACCCGGCTGACAGATTCCAGATGGGTGTGAGAGTATGTGTATGTGTGCCGTGAACCCGCCGGAGCTCATAATGAGACGCAGAAGGTCTCTGGAGTTTGAATGAGCCGATTGTGTTCACGGCGTATGGGCCTCAATCACACACCAGCAGAAATATGCGTTTTGTATGTAGAGGTAAAATCTCATGGTGAACAGTGATTTAGTTCAAGACAAACACACATTAAAACATCACACAAGCAGAAGATCGTTTATCTAGAGCAACTGTGCCGTCTCAAAAACACAAGCAACAAACCTTTTAGTATAGAAGTCAAGAATGCCAGAGTGAAATCATTTGAGTCTTTGCTGGACGTCTAGTGAAGTGTGTTAGTGTTTTGTCTGTCCTGCGCTTTTGGCTGTTGCGTTTCACTGGAACCCAGAACATTCCAGTCTAACGTTTGTTGTGATAGTCAGGCAGGTTTAAGGTGTTTGTAGACGTGATCTTACTCCTAATCAGATCCAATCACAGCTCATCGTCTCTTTCATTGTACACACACACACACACATTACTAACAGTGTGATGATGCTGTGAAGGTCAACAGAAGATGTGACAGAAACAGACTCACACCTGCAGCCCTTCATGCACGACCCACACGAGGAGCATCAGGACTCACGGCTCATGCTTCCAGACAGTCCCGACTTACTGCAGAAGGTGGAACGCAAACTGAAAAAGAAACGACGTAACAAACAGAAGAAAGCTCAGAACCATCGACAGTTCAGTGATCTCTGGGTTCGTATGGAGGAGAGGTGAGAAAAAAACACTTCAAGCTAATCCCAGTGCTATACTCGCATCATGGGTCTGAGATACAGAAGGTCAAGGGTTTGACCGAATTAACCAGACAATACTGATGTAAACAAGCATCTGATATTAAAGTCAAGCATTGCACAGAACTGTAAATGATAGTGTTTTATCTGTCATTTAGTGTATTTTTCTCAATTGACTTCACATCAGACTGATGATATTTCACACATGGACATTAATGAATTGAGTTCAGATTGAATATGTATTTTTGACAGACTCCCAGTTCAGGCCCAGACTTTTAAAACAAACACAACGTCCTGAATATAGACCTGCACACAAACCACATACACACACAGAATCTACTGAAACAGATCTAGTGATTGTGTTTATATTGTGTCAGACTCACATTTAACATTTATTAACACATTAAGACGCTCTCTCTGATTGAACAAATATTGATTAGAGTTTTATTTCACATGAGTATGTTTTTTCATGTAAATGTATTCTTGTTTCTCTCACAGCATGACGGCTGAGCCTCTGCCCCCTCTGGTCCACATCATCAACGACTACATCACATTTAAGACACGCCCACAAGACCACGGCAGACTTAATCCTGACAGGACGTTCTCAGGCTCCGCCTGCTCCTGGACAAGAACCGCCTTCATTGTGTCTGCTGCTCTTATGTTTCACCTGACCCTGTGACCTCTGATGACCCCTGATGACCACACATGACCAGCAAAGTAACTTGTCATGTTCTGCGGTGCCTGAAGAAATTTCTTTCATGTGTGTACATCTATCTATCAGATAGATGTCATTTAGAGTTTGTCTCGATATTTAAGAGTCATTATATTTTTGTGATAAAACTTGGTACTAACCAGCATAAAGTGTCATTCATAATAAATATATGTGTTTCACCTTTTCTGTAAATGTCTTTCTCTGGATTGTTGAATGTTTAAAGAATGTGTCTTTTCTGGATGACATAGAGATTGTTCATTTAATTTATTGAATAGATAATTTTAGTTTTTCTAAATGTGTTTGTGATTGTTTTGGCAGAACGTTATGACACATTGTAAATCAAATGTTTGATATCATAGGCCGCTGTGTTTGTGTCATGACAGTAGTCTATGTTTGTCCATGATGTCAGAAATAATAAAGTATTTATCTAGTTTAATGTCATTGGTATGATCGATCATGAACATTGACATTTTATCCTGAAAGAGGTATGAATGTGTCTTTGTATAATTCATTACAGTATGTTATTTTCTGGACATTTTCTTTAATCTGTCTCTGAAGAAAAAGAGATTCACAGAGATTTCCAGTAACATCAGCCATGTCACTTTTATTTCAATAATCAGTTTTTGGGATCCAGAAGAATATTTTATATTGGTTTAGTGATTGGCTTGCGGTTTTATTTTATTCTTAGATCCCTTATGGTTTTTGAGGAACATTTTTAACCCTAACATTTTGACTGCTGAAGGTTTCAAATGAAATGTAAGAACATTTTAAACGGTTCTAAACAAGTGAATGTTTATTTCTACCAAAACACAGAGCACCAAAGTTCATTAGAAAATAAGTTATATGTAGATATTTTAATATCATGGTACCTCTGACTTTTACAGACTGGACATAATAACGTTTAACAATTAGTCTGGTCTTGCTTGAGGATTCACAGTGTTTGCAACTAATAACACCCGCTGTGATAACCATTAATGATAAAATATCAAAGTCACAATAACAATAAAACAGTAGTAGATAAAACCACAATGCAATGAATGTCTGTCTGTATTTCACTGGTCCTGGTTTTCTGCACAGCGACAGTGAAAAAATAATCAAGATAATTCTACTTTATATTTAAATTTTTTGTGAATAGTGGAAGATTTTGTATTTTTTATTTTTCATGTTTATGATGTTGAACCTCTCTGTGGTCACATCAAACAGAGCTTTGAGGAACAGAAGAAAGCATCATTCATCACAAGTGTGTATTTTTCATGTGAATGAATGGCAACATCTGTGCATTCAAACACACGCACACGTGTAAAGAGAAATCATACTGCAGGTGCAGATGAAACAGAGAAATATTCATTTTCAATCACATCGAGTTCATTGCCAACCGTTTCATCAACAGCATCAACACACACAGCAGAACGTTGTTTTCTTGTGTAGATGTTGTCTTTAAAAGATTGTCTTACAACACCACAAAACTGCTGTACACACAATATGACGCACACACACACATGTTTGTAAAAAGTACCATCAGTTTCTTTAAGGATGAAAGATCTCTTTGCTGTCTTGAGCTGCGATATAACAAACATTCATTCATCTCATGCTTTTAGAGCTCTAAACAATAATACTCATACATCAATAGGAAAACCTTCATTATACAGTAAAATTACTGACATGTCTCTTACCAAATCAATAATCAGTCAGAATATACAGTTAATATTCACTATACCCACACACTCTTCATCTACTTATATTTGAACATTATCACTTGAAAATGAAAAACCTCAGCATGAAGGGGTTAAGGTTTATGTCTGCATGCTGCAGAGATGTAAACACTTGATTGTATCATAGAGAAATGTGATTGTGAAAGTTTTGGGTCAGAAACAAAGTTAAAGCCAGAATAGCAACTCACAGATCTCATGCTTTTGGAGAGTTGCTCTACAAATACACAAAAACAACACAGACTTGTTAATCTTAGAAATACAAACCTGAAATATGAATCACGAAGACGATTGCAGGATTCTGTGTCTGACCATATCAAGAGAAACTTCCTGTAAACGGCTTGAATCAACCAATTATCGTTAAAATAATACGAATCTTGTTACGAGCATAAACTCTCCAAACATCATTTAACATCAAAACAGACATTTCTAAAGTTTGACTAGTTTACTATGATTACATCACACGACATGCTTTTTACATTTTTACTAATAACAAATAAACATTTAAAGACGGACTGACTCTCTATGATCTACCATCTGACATACAGGAACAGTTCAATCCTGTAAAGAATATTTTTACATGCATGTTAAATGAATACAGAGATGTAATGCATGTTCAGTGTATAAAGTGGGGGATGATTCACGTTTGGCTGCAGACGACGACAGATCTTCATATGAATGAGCAGTGTTGGCCTACGCAGCGCTGTAACCCTGGTGAAATATGTCACACCTCAGAGACGACCGCAGCCTTCTTTACACATGTATTTCTAACCTCCCACAAAGACAATCATTCACTTTTAACAGACAGAACTGGGACGCACAGCTTATTATATATACACATTTATTAGTGCTAACACACAAACTGATGCCAAATGCACACACATACCTCACCTTAGCCCTAATATTTCTGCATTTTTACATTCTTAAAAATGACTGGCATTACTATCTTTGTGGGGATCATTTGGTGCCCTCACAGAAAGCCCAGATGTAAATTAACATCAGTTAAATGAAACAGGAGCTACATGCAGAATGTAGTAAACACATTAAATGAAAACATGACATCGCTACTATATGTTCACACTGTAAAATCAACATGAACGTTGTAAGATCGGATCTCTTAAGGCTAGTCAGATTTATTATCAGGCTGCACATTAAATGACACTACAAATATGTCTGGACTCTTGAAAGTGACATCAAAAGTGAGTTTGGACTTAAAAAAGACCTCTCAGACGAGTCATTTAGTGCAGTGAGATCAATAAGACAAGACAGTGTGAAGCATTAATGTAATGGAGCATGTGCCGAAGTCTGACAGATGAACTTTAACCTCTATCTGTTGTGAACGGCAGTCTGTAGAGACAAGTGAAATTCATAAATGTATGCAAACAACACAAAGATCAGCTGCTTTTGAATCATGAATCTTTTATACAAGCTTTATTTACAACTTGAATAACAACTGTACAGTTTTGCAGTGTTGGAAGCACAAACCCATTAAGAGAGTTTCAATGATGACACATGATGATCGACCACTGCCACACATACAGTACGTATCTATTGTATAAAAGCAATATAAAACTTGGCAAATGGAAAGAGCGTTTGCTACTTCAGCTGAATGTAATGAGACATGATTGTTGAAAACAAAAGGATACAACAAAACCATAAAACTTCTTTTTCAATGTTCTCATCTGGTACATGTAACGATTCATCTTTGAACACATGAGGAAAAACCTCTTTTAATAAAAACTGACTGATTAAAACCCTTCTTTAAAAACAACACAAAGACAAACACTGCTCAGGTGGTCAAATCACATTCAACGCTTTAGATACACCGATAATACACGCGAGTATCATGTGATTATTTACTTGTAACAGCCGTGGAAAAAAAGAGCAGCAGAATCATCATTATATCTAAAGTAAACAGCACATTCTGATAATGAATAAAAATAAAATAACGAATAAATGGCTGCAACACTGCAAGTAACAGTCAATGCGAATCCTCATTCTCTGCTGAAAAATACTGCGCTTGTATCATCATTTCTGTCAAAAACACATTCAACAGCACCAGGGCATCAAGAGAGAATAAATAAAAGTGGTTTATGAAGGCACGGTGACCACACATGTGCTGTTCATCAATCATAAACTACTAATGGAAATACTGTTATGCGGATTATAAAGCAATAAAACCCAAACGCAACCATATCAGGAACACCACAGAACGTCTAATGACAAACAGAGAGTTAAACCGTCGAACAAGTGCCGTTCCTGACACTGATCACAGGTCAGTTTAAACACGCATGAAAGAATAAGTGACATCGCACTGACCACAGAGACGTGTTAGAAGCACAAACAGCACATGAGTTAACAGGTCATGATGGGTTAGTGAGTATCCATGGGTTAAATGAAAAGGGTCATGCAGCCCCACCCCCTGCTGGTCATGTGTCATGCAGCCCCGCCCCCTGCTGGTCAAGCTTTAACATCACTGTGAAAGAGAGATAAACATCTGTCAGTCACATAAAACACAACTCACTGTTACTCACTTCACATACTTATGTGTTTGCTGTCATGTGAAGATTCACACGCTTTTGTTAATTTCACAACATTCATCACAACTGTTTCAAGAAAGTTTCAAGAAAATCAAAAAACTGTGTGTTGAGTATTTATGTTGTGTGTGTGTCTATTCCATACGACAGCCCTGATGACATCACAGGACACACACAAACAGATGTGGATCCAGCAGTGACTGATGAACATCATGAGAATGTGTGCTGTGTGTTTAAGGCACGGTGAACGAAAACAACAAACACTAAACCTCACAATGTCCACAGATACTGATCATCACAAACCTCTTTGTCTAAGACATGAACACTCTTTAAATGCATAGATACAAATGTCTTTATGACTCGTCAAATAAAAAGGGAAATTTAAAGTATCAGACGTAGTAAAGTAGATGTGCACGACAGAAGAACTTGGGTGGGTTTTAAGCAGAGATGGTGATAAAATACAATGTGTATGAAAAAGTACATCAAATAAAATACTCCAAAACTTAAAATATTTTGACCTGAATGTTCACATGATCAGAAATCAAATGAGCAAACACATGAGACATGAGTTAAGATAAATCTGTGGTTTGACCTCCCAAACATTCAGATGTGTTTGTTCTTTGTGGTGTTTGCAAAATTCATCATGTACAACAAAAGCATGCGCTTCATTTTAGAGTCGTCTGGCTTTGGGAACACGTTTGGCTATTAATATTACCAGGACGAAATGTCGAGTCGAGCCGCATCTCTTCTTAAAATCCATTAACAAAATGACAGAGAACACCACGCACGAGCAGCTCTGTCAGACTCATCGCATCAGTTCAAAAAATAAGCAGGAGGAAGAAAGGAAAACGGAGGGAGTTTGGATGCAAACAGGCGTCACGATTGGCTACGGCATCGCTGCGATGAGGGTAGCCATGACGACGGG
>CM032795.1:22451294-22531346 GCA_019155185.1 Beaufortia kweichowensis
CATTGGCTTTACGCAGATCTTCCTCCAGAGTGACTGTGTTCTGCATGTAGCTGGTGTTCTTCTCCTCCAACAGCTTCACCTGACGTCTCAGGTCTCCAAGATCCTCCAGCTTCTTCTTATACGCCTCCACCTGAGCCTCGAGCTTCGACACCTTATCAGACGAATGCCTGACACACACACGCACACACTTTAGAGATCATCCACGCTTTTCAGCCCTGACCTCTGGTCTGTATCTCACCTGAGAACGTCTATCTCATCTTTCAGCGACTGCGCCTCCTCGGCCAGAGAGGTCAACTCCTCATTTTGACCTCTGACCTCCACTAACTCCTTCTCTAGCTCCTCGCAACGAATACGGTAATCGTCTTTAGCAGCTTCCAGTCTGAAACACACATACACATGCAGTGACCGGTCTGATTTTAACCAGCATAACAAACCAAAGACAAAATCTCAATGATCCTGTCACCGACAGCTGAGGAAATCTCACAAGAACATGTCCTCGACTAACGCATACAACTAAATCCATTTTCAAGTCTAAAATCTAAAATCTTGATTACTGACAGGTGTATTTTTGATGTCATCTGTTGTTTATTCGCTGTAATATAAAGTCTGTTGTAATCGTACTGTGGTAAGCGGGTGAAAAGTCAGGATAACTAAACAAAAGCACATTCAAGGCTGTCAGGCTCATTTCAGACACTAATCAGACAAGACATGATGTCACAAGATCAGGTGATATGATGACATCACAACCTCATTCTCCAATCCAATGAACAAAACTAAAAGATAGTAAAGCTGCAACCCGTAACTTTTTCTGGTAAACAGACGAAGGCTAATAACAAGGTTTTGTCATTTGATGGGCCACAGGTAATAATAGAAGAAAGTCCCGGCTCCCATATCGTGCGTGGATGCTGCTGGTGACGGATTGTAATGGCGGTTGGAAATTCAGACTCAAAACAACAGATTCACCGGTGCAGAGGAGCAGAAACACTCCGCAAGTAATGGCGATAAAAATACAGTCTCATGTGGAGAATCCAGTATTGTGGATTTATTAATTCACATCTATGTGATGGTGATCATTATATATTCTATCTAAGAGTGCATGAAATATTTACCATTTGATTGGACACGTGTAGGATACAAGGTTGGGTGGTCACCTGGTGTTCAGTGTAGAATTAACATTATAATCATTATGATATTATCATTACAAGACAGGGTTACAGGGTGTATGAGGTCATGCATCGAGCGGAGATACAGTGAAGATCTAAAGACCTTTAAGACGCCCCAGTGAGAGGGTTCAGTGCTCGAAAGGACACCCGTGTGAGTTACCTCCACTGGGGCAGTTGAGCGGGCAATAAATGACAGTCCCAGCTCACCTGAGACACGTCCAGACTGCTCATCCTGTTACAAAACCCACACGTCCACATGAAACATGAAAGAATTAACACATCAACACATCTGATAACATCCTCTCACGGAACAGACTAACCCTCCGTTTCACCTTTCCATATAACATGTAATAGAAACATTTCGTGCAAAGAAAATAAAGCCTGTGGTTTAATCTCAAATTTAGCTGACACTTTATCTGACAATAAAGCAAACCCTAACCTTCATCTTAAGGCAGCACTAATATGAGAAGTGCTACACAAACATGATAAAGGACCATTTACTGATGTTTTGCATTCATTCATTAGTAAAATGTTACACACAGTAATTGTGTTGTGTTAATTTGGGTGAAATGTGCACTATAAAAATTAAAAGATCCTGGAAGAACCATTTGAGGTTCTTCACACTGCCACACTGGCCGAACTTCAAAACTGAATTTAAAGTGCTTAAAGAATCCCATAAGTCTTATAAGACTGTTAATGGAGAATAACCCTTTGTAAAAAAAGATGCCTTGAGGTCCTCCTGACGGTTCCGCCAGTGTGGCAGGATCTTTTCATTTTTACAGTGTGAGCAGGACATGTTCTTGTTAGATTCACTGCTGCTCAGAGGGTTCATGAACCGACCCGTCAGCGCAGATATTTAATGACCATGTTAAACAACTCCAACAGACACAACACCTAACTCACGATATGAAGAGATCTAGTTTCTCGGCTATCATTATCAGATGCAGAAGATTAGAGATGTCAGTCAACACACAATATGAACTTGTGGTAAAATAATCACTATGAAATGTGGCACAATCACTGTAATGCACATTATCTTATAGCTTGATTGTGCTGGGGGTCAGTGTGAGCACTATAAATGTGATGTAATCTCACCTGAAGGTCTCTTCCTGCAGCTGCTCGAGTTGCGTCTGCAGCTGCAGGTGTCTTCGGCCTGCCGGGCTGTTCAGATCCTCGATGGAGTCCGATTGGTTAAGCCGCTCCATCAACACCTGATTCTCAGCCAGCAGACTGCTCTTCTCTTCCTGAAGAGCCGCCACCTGAGACGAGACCGATCGGACATGTTAACGTGAATCCTGCTGAAGGGCAGTCTTCTCTCACGCATGTGCTTTTATCCAAAGACACTTACAGAATGAGAATGCGTTTAACATGTGACAGAGAGATCAGACGTGAGTCCAGCTGAATGGGCTTTTGCTCTTTTCTCTGCACCTTCTATAAACTGATGTTTTGATCAACGTTGAAAATCAAATTAAACTGAAGCTCAAAGTGGCATGTGATACTAAATAACCTCTGTGTAAATCTGCATTATATTCATAAACAATCGACACCAACGATTCTCAAACAAACTCCACAGATCAGACTGAAGACTAGAGAGATCACAGAATACTCAATGAAATACACATGTACAGGTAAGTTAATCGACAGTCTTTGCATGAACTACAGCAATCAAACTGCATTCTGTGTGGCTGATCTGTCTGTCCAGATGTAAAGCGCTACAGCCTTATAAAGTTCTGCAGATTGCTTGTGTTGCCCATGGTGGCATCTAATGCAAAGACTTGTGGGTAAGCAGTGCTGTTGCCATGAGAACCACTGAGCAAGAGAGAATGAGTTTAGTCTGTGGGGTGACACACACACACACACGTTGCAGTACAGGACCTGTAAGAAAAAATAAAAGAGATTTACCCTCTCCTCTAGTTCAATACAAGCTAACCTCAGTCTATCTCGTTCCTCTTGGACGAGGTACGCCTTCAAAAGCAAGAGGATGAAATGTTACCAGAGAAAAACAATTAAAACTCCACTATAATACCTTCCATCAATATGAGCCAGGCTTTGATAAACATGGTGGCTGTGGCAGAGAAATATTACACCAAATAAACATTTAAAAAATAAATAGATGTGGAACAGACACACATCGAGTAAGCCGAGTGTCTTCACCTGCATGTCGAGTTCATGACAGCGTTGAGCAATTTCCTCTTTAGTGGCCAAAGCGTCATTCAACTCCTCTGCAGTCTTCTTTAACTGAGAACACAAACAGAAACACTCTTTACAAACGTCTAGTTCTGCAAACAATAAAATACTATAAAACCCAAACCATACCTGTCTGTCCAGATCTATGTAGGAGTCACTTCCTGTGGACACGGGAATCTCTTTACTCATCAGCTGTGTGTGTGTGTAACAGAGACACATTAATGACATAAACAAACAGTCAGGTTCACTAAAAACACAGAGACAGATAAGCTGCTGACCTCCTGAATGGCCGTCATGACCACGTGCTGAACGGACTCCTCCATCATCATTATGGTCTGGATATATTCTGGAAAACAGACATATCAACAAACTTCATTCATACAGAAGATCATGAAGCCACTCAGATGACATGGGCAGCTTTAAAGACTTTAAAAAGTTTATATATCCAATAAAAGAGGAATTTAGGACAAATTTCACCATATACAAATATGCAATACTAATTGTTTTTCAATAAGCAATAAACACCATTGTTAGATATTTTTATATTTTTTACTGCTTACACTGTCCCAATCGAACCGTGCCCGGGCCCGTTTCACAGGTCAGCGGGGGGGATAGGGAGGGGCAGCAAACAGTGCCTAGTGTTAGCAGACCCCTTAAAGGGTCAGTTCACCCAAAAATGAACATTTTGTCATTACTTCCTCACCCTCATGTCTTTCCAGTCACATAAGATCTTTATGCATATTCGGAACACAAAAGAAGATATTTTTGAATGCAGAACGCAGGATGGCCAGCGTACTGAATTACAACCCCAAAAACGCTACACTGTGTTTACAAACAGAGGAAGATGCATGCTGTATGTATGCATGCGTCGTGGTACCCTCGTGATCGCGCGTCAGAGACAGACAGGCAAGGGAAGAATATGTTGATTAAAGTTATTATTTTGTTTCTTTTGCGCACAAAACGTATTCTCCTTGCTTTATAAAATTACAATTGAACCACTATAACCACATGGACCATTTTAACGATGTCTTTACATCTTTCTTTTCTAGACCTTGAAAGTCTATGAGGGGTCCTCATGAGCTCATGAAGAAAACATTTCTTTATTTAAAAAACTTTACATTTTTGGGTGAACTAACCCTTTAAGGTATCTGTTGAAATCAGCTTTAATACAGTATATGGTCACACTCACCCTGTTTCTGTTCACAGTTAACAGCACATCCCAAAATGAGCTGCAACATTCGACCCAGTTCAGCAGAATCTGAATGTTCTCCAATCAGACTGACGTCTGGAAGAGTGAAATCATTCATCTGCTGGCCTAATATCTGCACAATACACCAATCATACATGAGCTCACTGTGTCATCTTAACTTTGTTTATCTTTCAACTTATTATTGTATCAGACTGCGACATGCGTCTCACCTCGTGGTTGTAATCCAGAATACCTTTTAATATTTTCTTTAAATTGCTGATCTGAATAAAACACATAGGTGTAAGTGTAATATGTAAATAGGCATAAAGCATAATACAGGCTGTAAAACTGAATTTTAGAACGGATGAATACCTTTAATCTCCAGTTGTCACCAACATCAGCTTTAATACGAGCGATCCAAGAGTCAGTGAAGTACATAGAATCACTGAAACACACAGACACGACAAACATCAGTTCTAAACTATCGACTAGTCAAAGAAAAGACCAGGGGCGGGTTGCACCAGCTGGACGTACACCAAGGTGAAAAACTAGTCTGGACATAAATGCGCCTCAAGTCCTGCGTAGAATTGCACCATCCAGGCGTAGCGCACGTCTGAGACTAAATGATAAGTCTTAACTTGTTTCCATGCACAAATTAATAACTTTGCATTGAGATAATAGCACATCTAATACAGGTTACATGATCGAGTGAAAGAGTGATAAGAGAACGCAGATTTCTTTAGACAGATACAGAGAAGCAGATCCGATTAGTTGAAACAGTTGCAATAGACGGGACGAAACAGAGCGGTGCATCACTGACAGATGTTTTGCTTATTTGCTTTGTCTGCATATTAAAATGAACATATACTTACTGAAGAGTGCTAAAATATTCCTTTGTTTCATATTGTGAGTAATTACATTGTCTCACTGTTTTCCTCTATCGTTGGAGAGGAAGTAAATGTAAGTTTACCATCGTAATGTGAACGACGTCTCGCCTATCACTGCAGTAGAACAAGTTCACGCTTCGTCTACACTATCTATCGTCATTTTAGATGGTGCAACTGGTGTAAATATTTATCATTAGTCTGGACGTAGTTATGTCCAATGTAGGGCTTACACCTGCTTTTATACATCCAGCTGAACACCCCAGAAACTGAACAATATACATTCATTTACATTTTAATCCAAATCTTAAAATCCTGATGTTGATCACACAATATAAATCAAATTCACATTTGAAAAAGTGTTTTTCTTGTGTTCTCGGTGCAGAGAAAGACTAAGAAATCATTGGTGAGCATTGTATGGTGAATGAAGACACACACGTGACTCACATTTTCTGCAGAACCTGTGCCATGGCCAGTCCGCTGGTCAGCTCATCTACTGTTGAACATGGAGCCTCCACAGCAAACGTCTGGATCTACAGGACAGAAGAGATCCTCATCAGAGCCATAGCTGCACATTTTCACACAAGAGTTCATAGCACATTAGTAAAGAGAGAACAACTCTCTTTATTAAACTGCTTATTCAATTTAAGAAATGCTGGATTTAGTTTACTGCAGTTTAATGCTTTTTCATGTTTTTATTCAAGGACTCTGGAGGTTTAGATCACAGTAAAAAGAAAAGAAAAAGTAAAACACTCCACACAAGATCATAATGAGCACAAGTGAGCTATACTGAGATGCAATAGTAAATTCATATGGAAATGATGGGAATTCACACCCACGCCACATTCAGTATATCTGCGACCAAGAAAAAGAGAAAAATGCTCATTTCACACTGATCTTCATTACAGATCAACATCAGGACGTCACAGCAGGACACACGTCTTTCTGTGTAAACAGGAAGACACGTGTGAGCGTCTCGCCTCTCACAGCAGATATGTGTGGAATGTGTGTTTGGGTGTGAGAGACACGAGCATCAGACACCAGCAGCTGAAGCTGTGATCAATCGCATGATCAGATCAGATACTTTCATTATTCAACCCCTGAAGGATTTACACACATCTCTTACAACTAAACACAACTGGTTAAGCAGCTCGGGTCAGTTACAACCACACTGAGAGACAGAGACCGATGGAAAATGCAGAGACCAATATGTTTTTATGTTTCAGTCCAGGCAACAGCAGCGATTTACCTCAATGTAAGTGCCGTATGGCTCAGTGTTTCCTTCTGTTTCAGAACAGTGTAACACAAATACAGTATAATAAACACTTCCCTTTTGTCCAGCCAGAATCAGAAAGTGTTGTGTTATCAGCCTGCTTAACAGTCAGTCTTACTGCTCATTATATAACTGACGAAAGAAACAAGAGAAGTTTGGATTGGCTGTCAAGTCAAATAAATCTGTTTTGTTTTTAATTAAAGAATGTGGATCTTATCCTAACGACTCCATACACAGGGCCAGTCGTAGCCTAATAGTAGAGAACACACTGTAATTATGGGTTAGCAAATCCTGATTCACAGTCCTGATGTAGGAAAAATAATCTAAGGTGATTGCTGTCATCATACGGCCTCCATCATTTCCTCTCTGGATGACGTGCGGTCACGTGCTCTTTCAGACATGTATGTGTCAGATATAAACAATCCTATTACCTCCTATTAGCTCAACAAGACCTGCTGAAACAAGACCTGACTCTATTCATTCACCTCAAGACAAAACTACACAACACACCTTACAGATAACTAATGACAGGATCAGTTCAGATGAACTGTTACAAACTTCAATGAACTTGCATGAGTTATCAGCACAGGTAACTCATGTTTTATATTAAAACAAGTCTCAGAAAAACAGACACATGATCAACACATGATCTCAAACAGAGACACTCAGAAGAGTCAAACCTCAGTGTACACAACGTCCCGATTAATCAACTGATCTGACGTCAGTGTTACAGATAAATGCTTGAACAAAGAATCTTTTAAAGGATGTCAGACAGATGACAAATCAAACAAAAATGTGCATAATGATGACATTTACCAGACACGACGTGCGAACATAAGGCAAAATCCTTTATAATTAAATTTGATTCACAAGGATTTGATCAAAACACACTGATTTAAAGCTGCTTTACACAGACAGGAATACATTTCTATTTGGATATATATACACTGCTTGTGAATAATCACCATATGTATGTATATGCTGCTGACTAATGACTACAGGACACAGCAGCATGTTATTGTTGAACATTTCTTGTGAAACATGCAGATAAAGCCTTTAACGAATGACAGAAAAGCAAATATAAAGTGTCTGTTATTTCACTTGATTTAATGTGACAGTAAACAGCACAAACCTGTGCTGACTGAAACAAAGAGAGGCCGAATTAATCCTCAACACACACTATAACAGACATAATAAACTCACCCATGTCAAGAGACTCTCACACACTTCAACTCGGTCCAAAGTTTCACTCATATTCACATTCAGACTCAATCCGACTTTAATGTCTATGTTTGTTTGATCGCCGGATGTAAATAAATGAAGTGAAAGTGGGAAGCCGCCGCTAAAAATCCGGTTAAAGTCCAATTATACGTAAAATCTTGTAAAACTGAAGCGATGAAACGGTAATTTGAGCAATAAAACGGCGGTGACAGACAAACATTCACCGGTTTGTATCTGAAGAGATTTTTTTCGGACACGCGGGGACCTTCAGCTGCCACCCTGCACGATCAGGTCAGCTAATGCCTGACGAAAAATCACACGGCATGATCAGGCACAGCTAATGCCTGACGAAAAACCACACGGCATGATCAGCACAGCTAATGCCTGACAAAAACCCCGGCAGGAAAATGCTTTTTTTTTTTTCAATTAAATATTAAACGTATTAAAATTCGTACGGTACAACAAAACGAGACAGGCAGTAAAACGGCCAGGTGACGTCAGAGAAAATGCGGAAGCGTTTTACTCGCATAACACACAAGCGTTGGATAGTTGACTCTGCTTGTTTCTCATGTAAGTGCTTTAAAAGTGCAGCTTACATCCTGTGTATCTGTAAACTGACTCACATATTTATACCGTGAATGTCATCAGTTGTCAGTCTGTGTATGTTAAGCTTATAAATGTAGTTATTATTGTCTGTCATGATCAGGTTTGTGAATGTAAAGAAGTTTATTAGGATTACTGATTAATGTTGAACCTTATTTGTTATTCGTGATACTCTAAGATCTATGTTTGTATGTTTAATGTTATTTGTGTTTTGGCACTTAGAGAAGGTGGATATGAGCAGGTGTAATGGAAGCAAACGAGTATTTGGATGGCAATCCTTTGATTTCAGATGAAATGTCTCTTATTGAGGGTGTGAGTGACTCTGTTCTGCTGGTTCTGGTGCTGAGCGTGACATTTCTAGCTGGTCTGGTGACTCTTCTCTGCAGGTGAGAACCACCTTACACAACATCATAAGAGTCATTTACCACCAAATGAAAGTTCTCTCAATGTGTTCTTCCAAATCTGTGCAAATCTCTCAAAAGGTGAGATTTCTTTTCTTGCAGGTGCAATGATCATCACGTCATCACAAAACTCTTAATAACAAAACTTAATAAGATTCAAAATATAGCATTACTGATATGACTATGCTGCTTTTGCTTTACTTTTTGTAGATTAAAAGCTTCTGTTGTTGTTGATTGTAATTTCCTTGAATTCTGTGTCGCATCTCAGTCTCAATAAAAGCACAATAAAAAACATCTGTTATATTATCGGTCCGAGTACGTTTTGATAGCTTGATTTTCAATTTAAAATGAACTAAACAGCAACGAGAAAACAGTGCGAGAATTCGGCTTAATTTTTAGTTTTTATATCCAGAGTTAGAAAACAGATAAACGGCTTAAATGCTTGTTATTCACATGTGGGTGGGAAAGAAACGCCCCTTTACACTGATTGGTCAGTCAAGTATCCCCATTGACGTCATCGGCTCTTCATTTTGTTCAAGAAAATAATAAAAAAGTCTTTTGCTGTTATCTCTCACGTCTGTACAGGACAGGTGCTGGACTGGCCTTTCTTCTGTGTCTTTAAGAAATATTTATATTAAAAATATGAATGTAATAATATTAACACAGACTGTTTAGATGTCCAGAGTTAAAACGGTTTGTATCTGAATCTGAAGCACAGACCAGTGTTCATTCAAGCATCATTAATAACTTTTATTGTATACTGTAATTTCTTTTGACAATTTATACATTTGGATTTAGATGTCAAATATAAAAGGATCGGAATAACATGAGACATATATTTGAGTGCTATTATAATAACAGTGAGTATTATTTTGGTACTATAAATTTTTTTTTCTTTTTTCTGAGTATGTGCAAGATCGAACCCATGACCCTGCCGTTATTAGCGCCAAGCTTTAACCACTGGACTATAGGAAAGACTGTTTTATCGACAATATGACATGATATGACATTCTCCTTTTGATATTAGGCTGTGTTTGTCTTGATTTATTTGTTGGTACACTCTTTTATTTACTAATTTACTTATAAAGCTTATAAAGCGCTTTATGTATTTTGAAAAAGTTAATGAAATGTCCAGTTAACAGAAAGAGCATCATTCATGTGGTTTTTAATAAAATTAAAAAAAAAAAACGTAAATTAACTGTTATTATGACTGGCACAGTTTAAATAAAAAAAGTTTCATTTCCTTTTGACAATACATGAGAACCACTCTCATAGGACATGTTTATTAAGCCAAGACCCAGGCCAGCTTTATGTGGTCTCAAGTGGTTTTTAGGACCAAGACCTTTGAATTGTTTTATATATTTATGATGTTCTATTGTATAACAAAAGCATTCAATTGAGCAAGACTCAAATAGCAAATTCCTTCATAATCCTCAAATGTAAAAGCGGCTAGTATCAAAGATAGTGACCTAACACAGTATACATAGCTACATACATAAAAGTATGAAAAAAACAAAAGTAAGTATATTATTGGTCAGGTGCTGACAAAAAAAGATGCATCTTTATCCGATTTTCGAAGAGGACTAATGATTCAGCTGCTCCGGTAGAGATATTAGATCATTCCACTGGCGGGGAATTATTAATACAATAGGACAGATATATATATATATATATATATAATGTATAGTGTTCAGCGACATAAAACAACAACATAAAATATCTTTTTTTACAGATATGTACTGTTGATGCAGTTAATAATAATATGCTAATAGTTTAGAATGCTTGATTATTAGGGCTTGAAATGACATCAGGGTTAGTCAATAATGTTTTCATTTATGGGTGAACTGTTCCTTTAATAAACACGGCCTTCTCCTTTTCTTATTCCTGTCTCGTCTCATGTATGTCTCAGGAATGAGCAGCAGAGGATTCACCCAGAAAATCAAGAACATGTGCGTGTGGTCAGAGAGCAGCTTCAAACAGAACAGGTACAGTATAAATGTATATGAACATTGAAATAAGAGGTGAGATTAGCCTTCACTCCTGTTAACACTCCTATCTGTGGGAAAATAGCATCGCCAGCAGATGAGCGCATGTGACTCTATAATCCTCATGTCACTGAAGTGGCTGAAGTTCATTTTTCCTGTTCATATCTGTATACTGAGCAGCATGAGGACACGTGTAAAAAATATCCCACTGTGCTGATCTTCAGACAGATTCAATACCACGGACTAGCGGTTGACACGTGGGATCCAGACACACAGGTTGTGTGTTTGAATCTGGCTTGGAGTAGGCCATGATCCTGGTGTCGTCTTGGCTTTTTGACAGAATAGCGTGTGGAAAGGTTCACTATGCTTCTTGTTGAATGAGCTGATAATCACATCTGTGCTGACTCTCATGAGCGTCTCCTTTAGGTGTCATCTTCAGAGTCCAGACATCAGTACTATTCAGACATGTCATGTCCCGTGTGTCTGCAGCAGGCCGTTCTGCCCGTAGAGACTAACTGCGGCCATCTCTTCTGTGGTTAGGAGCACTCTTACATTCATCGATGTACAGCGTGATCATATTAATTGATTTATTAGCTTCTTTCTTTTCTATCAAAGGTCCGTGCATCGTTGCGTACTGGCGTTATGGAACCTGGCTGGGTGCGATCAACTGCCCCATTTGCAGGCAGATGGTAAGGTTTTGCTTTTACATTGCGGACATGATCATTGGTTTAGGCGGCGAGGTGTTCTGTATGTCATCAGATGTATGTTTACTGTTGATCAGGTGACCCTGCTCTTCCCGCTTTTCCACGACACCGGCCGCAGCGCTCACACACAAGACGGACAGGTGGAACCTGCTCTGATTATCAGTGACATCAGTGATTACAACCGCAGGTTCTCTGGACAGCCTCGCTCGGTCAGTGTGTGTTTATATCTTTTTAAACAGTTCGTTTATTGCTTATTCATGTATCTTCATAGAAATGTTTTATTCCATTTAATTTTATTCATACTAATCTTTAAAGTGCTCTTATGGGTAATTAAAGAAAAATATACATTACTTTCTAAAGCAGATTATCTTTCTATGTTGATGTATGTTCAGTTGAAATGGCATGTTGGGTTAAGACGAATCGAGTGATCCAACCGGTCATCAGACATTTGTCTCTGCGTGTAAGATAATGTCATCAGTATTGTTGGCCTGTTTTTTCCAACAGGAGAAAATCCTTTAGCACACATAAATATAGACGTGCAGGCTATCAGAGAATTGATCTGCTTGACTTTACCGCATCATTAAATTAGCTGCGTGTGTCTGTTTAATTGCTGCAGCTTTTGGACCGCTTGCGAGACGTCCCCACGCTGCTCCGTCATGCCTTCAGAGAGATGTTCTCCGTCGGCGGTCTCTTCTGGATGTTTCGCATTAGGATTCTGTTGTGTCTGGTGGCTGCGTTGACGTACCTGGCGTCCCCGCTGGACTTTATCCCAGAAGGTGTGGTCGGCCTGCTGGGCTTCATGGACGATTTCTTTGTCATCCTGCTCCTCTTCATCTACATCTCCATCATGTATCGTGAAGTGGTGACGCAGAGACTGGCTGGCTGACGCTCGTACGTGAGCCTATGCTTTATTCAGGACGTGTGATTTTGTCTCTCATCAGGGTAAATAACGATTCGGTTCATCCTCCTAATTAAATCTACCTAAAAAGCAACATTCTATAAGACAATAAGAGTTGTGTCCTTTCAAGAAGATTATTACATTTATTTGCAGGTTTTTTTTGTGTGTTTGTTGAAAGCATTGAAACTCATTGAGTTTTAAAGCAAGAATAAAACACTGTTAGCCAATAAAAACATCTCATTCAAGATATATTTCCAAACACATGTGATTTATATCTTGTTATATTTTTTCACTGGAAACAGCATAAGGACTGAATGGTGATTTATTAAAACCCTGTGTATTTGTTAATAGAACTGAAAGTACACTTCAGTTTAAACTGCTTTGCTGATGTTCCAGTCTGAACATAATATGAAGCATAAAAGTGAATTGTTCAGAATGATCAGAAATGTTTCATACTTTGTGTTTACATCACATTAGCAAACCGAAGCATAATAGATTCTCTATAGTTTAAATCATTGCCTTATTCACAAGTTCACCTGCCCATTCTGTCTTATTAGTTAATGGTAAACGAACTTTGCATTCTGGCTCGACCCCAAGGCTTGGCTTGAGCAACAAGCTTAACCTCCCCATCCAACAATTAGAACTGATTGCACGAAGGTTAATAAGGGCCAAGGAGGAGAAGGGATGCTGGAAGAGGTGCAGAGCCACCGAGAGACAGAGTTTTTCTACATCAATGGTGGGTCATGGAGCCTCGTAATAGTTCCCGGAAGTTAGCAGCGAATGCTAAAATGTTATAGACTTACAGTGGATCATACCCATTGGGAAGAACTTTGTAATGATAAGACGTTTATAGAAAAGTTTTTATGTTATCAGTACATCTGAATCAAATAAACTCGTGCATTAAAACATTCTAGCTGTTTTTTTTCTCATTAAATTATTACATTTAGGTTATCAGGTAAATGAACAGGCTAATGGGTAAAGTTAGCAACACAATTCGATTCTCTTAAATTACTATTAAAATTATTATATAATTATTAATTAACTATTCCATTAGACTACAGAAGGACAACATAAAGTTGAAATCTTATAATTATTATTTAAAATATATTAAAAACACAAGTTCATATGGCAGTATGTTACAATATATTAGATATATTACATGGGAGAAATTCATTGATAAATCTATTACTGTAAATAAGTGCATATTATATTATAAATGGAAAATGTAATGGAAATGCGCCTAGTGTGGGAAAAAAAGATTAAAGATCATAAACATTTGCTGAAGAAATGTAGGCTTTTATAAGACGGATCAACAGCTTTTTGAGTTTTTATAATTAATGTTATCATTCATTTATTTATTTACATTTCTCATATTTACAGGAAAGATAAGCATGTTAACCTGCACTTCATAAAGAGAGAGAGAGAGAGAGAGAGAGAGAGAGACAGAGAGAGAGAGAGACATTGCAGTGCTTTTAATGAGCAGCAGGTGGCTGTAAAAACTCACTTATATTAACATGCGACTGAAGCGCTGAAGCACATGACTGATGTTGTGGTAAATCTCTGTATGTGTGAATAGAGTTTCTTCTTTCCAACACACAAAATTATCTATTAAATGATTGATTTTTCATAAGTATTTAAACAGAACTGAAGAACGTATCCATTGACTAATGGTGTGTTTTATGTGCTTTTTTCAGTGTTTCACATGCATCAGATGTGGGTTTTGTCTATAGTGCAGACTGTCTGTCCTGATCAAACACATGAAGAAGAGCATCATGATCTTATAAACTTTGGACACGCCCCGCTGGCTGTAACGTATATACATATTGCAAAACAAATAACATACCCTACAAGTGTACATCAGTATTACTGGTCAGTTTACCCATAAATCATTGCATAACATGTAGAAACATTACTGTATGTAAATGGACCAAATCACATTAATTAAACATCACTAAATATACAGTAGACAAATCATATGTATTTGAGTCTGTATTTGTCAGATAGGTGTGTGGTTGAACTTGATTTGATTCTCTGGTGTTAATCATTTAGATGGTGTGTCGTTTGAAACACCTCCTTCATTCACACGAGCTGCTGTAATCTTCATCCACAGTAGATGTGTTTGTATAAGACCGAAATGAGCTGTGATTCTTGCCTCGTGTGAGAATGTCAGTGATCGCTGAGCTACGTGTGCTGTGGCGGCCCGAACATACATGTGCCGCTTATCTTACCGGATCACATCGTTTATGTGTTTGTCCTGCGGTTATGATCGTCTGCCAAGACCGCTGCTATTCCATCTGAAGTGTGTGTGTGTAAATGTAAGTCTGTGTTCACAGGAGAATAAGGAGAGAAACATGTGTTCATTTACTACAGCACAGTACCTACCCACCAGATTATGTACATGAACGTCATTTAACATAAAGGCTCTTTCTTCAGGATCTGCAGATGATGTCTTGAGTTTTTAGAGCATGATATACAGAATAAATGTGTTGAAAAATGAGTGATAACAGAAAGCAGGTTTCTATTATACTTCTTTTAGTGACAAAAGAAAGATAAAGGATCATTTACATTACATTTACATTTAGGCATTTAGCTGACGCTTTTTTCCAAAGCGACTTACAAATATTAGGAGACAATGAAGCGACACATCAAAAGCGGCAGCAATAGTACAAAGAAGTGCTTTACTAGGTTTACAATGTTATGCAGTGCTAGAGAAATACCTGTAGAGGAAGGAAAAGAGTTTTTTTTTTTAAGCTGTTAGGTGTTCGTGGAAAAGGTGTGTTTTTAGTAGTTTTTTAAAGGAGGTGAGGGATCACAGAAAGACCATCAGTTTGTGCTAATTGTGTTATTTGAAAACCCTCTGGACAATAGTTCAATTCTACACAACTCTGTATAGAGTACATCAGGTACTTCCACAGACGTTTGGGTCTGTTGTGCTCCTGCAGATTCTCATGTCTTCTCTTGTGTCTTCACTTAACTCTAGCCTTGTTCTGTGAATGTCAAAGCGCAGTACGTATGAAATATAATTCTATTGTCTGATGTCACACATG
The DNA here is from genome assembly GCA_019155185.1 of Beaufortia kweichowensis. NCBI lineage: Eukaryota > Metazoa > Chordata > Actinopteri > Cypriniformes > Gastromyzontidae > Beaufortia > Beaufortia kweichowensis. Next base: position 22,466,850 of record CM032795.1, read on the forward strand.
CTGCTGCAGAATTAAGTAAGGCAATTGCTGTATGTAAAGTCATTGTTTCATATTTGAAACATGACTGTACCTGTAATTATTTTTACAGTAATTGTACAGTAGCACTGTACTGCTTCAGGTGTTCTGGGTGGATCTAAACACTCTTCAGCTGTGATTAAATTGTAACTCCTCCTTAATTTGTGCAAATGAATGATTTTTTCCAGTTTGTTTTTGGTTGGACTAATGTTTATGTTTGGCCTGTTTATGTCCAGCTTATCATATTTCCCAGAACTCGTGTCATGATGTTGTGGGTCAGTAAATGGAGCGGTAGAATCATTCTTGCCAGTCGTCCCACCCAATATAAGAGAAGTGCTGTTTCTCATGCCATTCTCCAATCTGGCACAGGATTATGGGAAGGGCTCCACTCCTGAGACCAGAGGAGTGTCTATACATGTGTGTGTGTTTCAATGTACAAGCCAGCGCCCAGCCCAACGCCCACAGACTGAATGCAGACACCCGTTCCACACCCGTTTCGTGTGTGTGTGTGTGTTGTCGGTTGGATTGGATGTTAGTTAGTTAGTTTTCCGTTGGTTTCTCCATACAAAGAATCATTTTGTCTGTGTTGTGTGGTTTTCCACTGTCTATAAGTGATAAACAGTGATTCAGTGATTTGCTGCAGATGAAGAGTCAACCAATAAACTGAGAGTGAATTAGTGAGAAATTAGTGAAGGGAATGATTCAGAGCTGTGAGATTTCAGCATGTTCAGCATGTCTTTCTACTCGTGATATCTTCAGCACTGTTGGAATCCAAAATGTAAAAGAATTTCACAGGTGTCCACTGAAGAGTCTGTGTTAAGTGTTGAATATAGAGACACACTGCGTACAAATAGACTGATGGGATAAATATGTGACATGATGAACACTGTTGAGTTAGATAAACTCTTCTTTAGATCAGGCCAGCTGCACTTCATTTCATGACTGAATATGAATGAACAGGTGGGCTGTAAAACAAACACACTTACACACACTAAACATGCATTCACAGATAATGTCAGCTATTACAGTCATCATGTTTAGAAACCTAATGTGTGTGTACTATACTTACAGTGTCAAAGTCTGTGAAGTCCCCATAAAACATGGAAACACAACATGTGTATGTGGGTGTGTGTGTGTTCATCACCAGGGCTATGACGGCAGTCGTGGCAGCAGTCGGCTGTCTGATTGGCTGAGTGTGTACGGCGTGTGGGAGACTGACTCATCATAGGTGGGCTGAACAAACGCTGACGGAGAGAGAGAGAGAGAGAGAGAGAGAGAGAGAGAGAGAGAGAGAGAGAGAGAGACAGAGAGAGAGAGAGAGATGTACACACAGACCACTTGAGCTTTTGTTTTATCTGATATCACAGCTGACATTAAGATCTTTCCTAAAATACAGCTGTGATTTCACAAGTCATTGTGAGACACACAATATTGTGCTACTACGGCAGTGGATAAATCTGCTGGAAAACCAGTGACCTTATACTTTTGTCCTGTGTATGTGAATCTATGAGTAAGTTTACACATTCAACTCAACTCAGTTTTATTTGTATAGCACTTTTTACAGTTTGCATAGATACAAAGCAGCTGTACAGGAAACATAATAATCAGAGCAATACCTTAAACACATAAGAGAAAGAAAAGTGTGAAATGCAAAGTGAGTAAATATACTCCCATTTACATACAACACACGCGCACACACACACACACGCACGCACGCACGCACACAGACATACAAACACAGACACACAAAACACAGACACACACACACACACACACACACACACACACACACACACACACACACACACACACACACACACACACAGACACACACACACACACACACAGTCAGTGTGTTTGGAACTGACAGCCGTATTTCATCTACAGTGAATCAATTTAGAACTTTGAAAAGTCTCATGGTGATTGACTTGATGAGCTTATTGAATAAAGATATTTAATACATTGAATTATGATCCTAGTTTAACATGTTTAGAGCCTGAAGCGATGTGTGTGAAGAATGTTTAATACATTGAACCTTCTTTTATTTTTTCTTCTGTTTCTCAGAAGACTTTCTCGACAGCGCGCGAGTGTGGACGTGTGACGTTCAGCTTGTCAAACATCTGTGGATCTGCTATATCACTTCATTTTAAAACATTCACCTTCACAGCAGTTTAAAGTCATTAGAAAAGTCACTCACAGTTGTCTAGTGTAATTGTAGTCCTGACCACATAAAGACTGAAGTTTAACAGACGCTTGTCTCTGATTCTTGACGCACTTCCTCTGAATGATTCAGTGACACTTGTGAAAGTTTTGATGGGAAAATCCAACATGGCTGCGGCCCCCTAGCATATGGGCTGGCATCTGCAGGTGTGCGTCATTCTGTAGCCATGGTGACGTTCTGGGAAGCCGCCTCCGCGCATGCTTGAGCCGTCCTCTAATACTTCTGCTTTTCATGACTTCCAAGAATTCATTACGTGTCACACCTCAGATGAAATGTCCAGTCTGCTTCAGACCCTGTGACCTTAACACAATTACCCTCAATGTAGTGAGATAAAACGGGTTAAAATAATCCACCTTCAGGTTTTCAACAAGAAAAAATGAGAAAGTTTCAGAAAATTATGATGAAGAGACAATCATGTTAGTAAACATTATGATTGCCTTCAGTTTGCTTACTGGGTGATATTTTTGCATACTTTCTTAAAATGTTATTTAAAAAGAAAACATGTTTCCCCGCTCAGAGCCTGTGTCATCTAAGCAAAATAAATCCTCTTCAAATTCAGGTTAGAGCCAGTGGCCCGCTGTGACATTTACAACCAGTTACCGTTATATTAAGAGCAGTATCAGCCAGGGACATCAGAGTTTGTGATATGTTCCACAAGTATCTGCAGGTGGACAGAAGATGACATCACACTGCACCTCCTCAAGGTGACCCACCGTCAGACACGTGGGTTCCAGAAGCTGGCAGGAGATCACCCTAAAGGCTTCATTATTTGCATTAACCTTTAGTTTAAATGTGGAGATGTGCGGTTATTTCACAAGCAGCCCTGCAGGGATGAATTGTAACACAAACAAAACACACAAACACACACACAAGCTGCTTTGCTGGGACAGTGACTTAGCATAAACTAACATACAGTAATATTAGTCTTCTTACAATTTAAAATGGTAACTAAACAAATATTGTAATAATTAATGGAAATTACGATGGACTGGTGACAAGTTATTTCAGCTTTATTCTGTCGTGCTGAAAACGTCACAGTCTGTTGCCATGAGGCTGAAGAGCATTTAATTTACAGCATGTGTTTGATGAAGTTTCACTAGATCATAACCGCTGTGAACTCTTGCTGTCATTAATGTCCTCATCCCTCTTCTTCAGCTGTAGTGTCTAACCCTAACGTGAAAACATCTCCACAAAGGTATGTTTCAGTATCTTTTTTGCCATAGACTGTTTTTATACTGACCTAATTTTCTATTTTCTATCCCCTAACCCTAACCTTCTGACATTTTTACATTTCATATAGCAAACATTAAGTATGATTAATAATCCATTTCTGCTGGCTGATCCCCACAATGTAGGTGAAGCTTGGTTTTTACTAGCCATGTGGGGATATTTGGTATTAGACAAACAAGAAAACACACACACATTTACTTATCTATTGAAATAAGGACATTTCATACACTAAAAACACTAAAAGCTAATCCTAACATACTTTCTAACCCTAACAAAAACCTTATACATTATAGACCGCCCCCCCCCCCCACACACACATAGAGAAACAAATATACAGTATAATGCGTCTGTGAGTTTCATATGTAATGCTCGGAACATGTCATCTCCTGACTGATCTGAGATCTGCTCCCGTGTGTCATAAAACACGAACGAAATCTGAATCAGTCCCGTGTGTTCAGGTCGAGATGTCAGCGGTCATTTCTGTAAGGTGTGTGTCGGCATTTGATGATGTTTATCTCCAGCCTCATGTCACAATCAGTAGCTCAAATCATCTTCATCGTTTTAATAGCTATGTGTGATTTATACATTCATCCAACAGAATCTGACTCGAACGCCTCGTCTCCAAACCTCCTTTAACGTCATTCTGCCCGCATTCTGTCCGTTCAGCGCTTTAACTCGTGCAGTAGATATTGAGATGATGTTGAAATGTTGTGCATGTAAACAAAGTCTCTGTTATCAGCAGCCATATTTGCAGCTATTTCACTTCAACAAGACCAAGTCCTGTCTACATGAATGAGGAAAGACAGATATCTGTAAAATCACTGGTTAAGATCACAATAAAACAACAATGAAATGTCACATCTGTACTATGCTATGTGTTGTTTAAACTTAAATTGTGCTAAAATCACTTTTTCAGATTGCACGAGCCCTATTCACACCACTATTCCAGTGATGATGAGGGATTGTATGAGATCATGCCAGCGTTACGTCTGTCTGTACTAGCAGAAATGTATGACCCCGTGATTAAACACACAGGACCTTACATGATCCGATTACTGGGACCAGCATGAGCTCACCATTACACTGCTGCTGGTATTTAGTGACTGTGACGGCTTTAATTTGATAGCAGATTGACTGTGACCTCACTTCCTGTTTTCCGTTTCCCCATCTGAAATCTGTGCTACAGTATGTACACCTGTAAATGCATCAACCTTATAAACATTATCAATGTTGGTGCACTGTAAAGCAAAGATAATCTGGTTTTGGATTAGTGTATTGAGAATATAGACTCGATAAATCTGAGACATTATTCAGATCAAAAGAACAAACAGGATGTAAAGATGATGTGCTTACTACTGAGGATCAGGGACTACACTGGCTTTACATATGCTGCTCTTCTTGTCACCTGTTGAATGTCCTTTTTCATTTCATGATCATCAGGACTGAGGTTTGTGTGTCATCTGTTGACTTTATTGTACTAACTAAAGTTGAATCCAGTGAAGTGTGTTTTTCTTCCTGTTGTGAACAAGTGTTGTGTTCCTTTCTCAGTTCATTATGTTGCAGTAGAGACACAGCATCTCTCTCTCTCTCTCTCTCTCTCTCTCTCTCTCTCTCTCTCTCTCTCTCTCTCTCTCTCTCTCTCTCTCTCTCTCTCTCTCTCTCTCTCTCTCTCTCTCTCTCTCTCTCTCTCTCTCTCTCTCTCTCTCTCTCTCTCAATTCAATTTCAATTTAATTTCAATTTCAATTTTCAATTTCAAATTTCAATTTTCTCTCTCTCTCTCTCTCTCTCTCTCTCTCTCTCTCTCTCTCTCTCTCTCTCTCTCTCTCTCTCTCTCTCTCTCTCACTGCTGATGGCAGACTGTGAGTTTGTGTGTCATGTGTCCTGCATGAGGCAGATGGTTGAAGGGAGAATCTCATCGCAGGACATCAGGTCAAATGCAAGAATCCAGTCCAAGTGAACATGTGTGTTTATTTGTCATATCCAAATGTCATATTCAAGCACTAGAGGTTTATTAACCACAGAGTCTGGTGCTAAACAGCGTCTTCAAGAAAATATGAGCAGCACACATGCATCACTGATCAATCTGCTGCCTGCGTTTCTTGTGATAAAGTTTTATTCTTGACTTCTGTATGAAGAACCTTTACCTTGTATTTACAAAAATCATAGATAAAGGTTTTTAAGCAGCTTGGTCTGTGTTTGATCTATATATGATATTTCATTCTCTGGTGTCAGTACAGTAAGTATTCATGAAATGTCATACTTTCAATGGTTGCTTTTGGCTGTATAATAAAAATTGAACATTTATAAAATGTCTTTAACTCAACAAACAAACTCCCCATTATGAAGCCATTTTGAGCATTGATTTCTGTCTGAAGCTGTAAAGAACAACATGCCTTCAAACAATTGAATAATATTTACATGCAGGATACAAACAGAAGAAATTAAAGGTATGGTGACATGACTAAAAATGTTTACATGATCTGATATAATGTTTGCAGAATAAATCACTGAAAACCTGAAGAAACGTGTATCCAGACTGTCATATTTCTACAGCTGTCTTCTTCACTAAATGAATATGATATGATAAATATGCACTGTTATCATATCTGATTCCAGGTCAGTTCTTTAAACATTTCATATTTAGATTTGTTTCAATTTCATTACAATATTACATTGACACATGCAGAACTTTTAACAGTATGTGTGTATGTCTTGCTTTAATTTTCCCGTGAAAGATGTTTTCACAATATAATACAACTAAACCTTTAGTATTCCATATGTCAAATGACATTCATCAGAAATCCTGAATTCCACCAAAGGTCTCGCCGGCGTCAATGCCGCGACGCTGCAGCGGAGACGTCAGGAACGGAATCTCTCGTGATGTCAGAGCTGCGCTGAAGCGAGCACAATCCGCTCGTCTAGTTTTTTTAAGGTATGACGTTCACTCACGCTTTTTTATTGACTTATATGACATCATTATTGTGCTGTTTGAGAATGTATGTGTTTTGCCTGTGAGCGCTGTACACGAGTTCTGTGTGAATGTTATTTTACTGTTTAAAGTTTAGAAAGCACTGTGTTACATGACGCCTCACGCGAAAAAAGAATTTATTATCACACTTCACAGAAAATGGTGAAATATATGGGCATCAGACGGCAGTGTGTGTATGTTCATGTAGTCCTGTGAGCTGCTTTGTAAAAATGATTTTGATTTCATGTTTTTTTGTGTAACTGGGCTGTAACGGATCATCCAACTATTAGATTGTATTGTGAAGAGTCAGATTCAATTTTATTTCTTTTCACAGTTTGCATTGTTGCGCAAACAGTACAGAAGATATAAGGACAAATAAATGATAAAGAAAAATCATAAAATAGATAGAATACCCTAAAATACAATTTCATATGCATGAATAACTATAAAAATGTAGGATTGTAAATGGCCATACAGCGATTCCATAAGTATGTCTTAAAATGTTCAGTAAAGAAAATATTGATTTATAATTAATGATGAAATGTTATTGGTTGACTTGTGCTTTGCAGGGAATTATGGGATGTGGCGCTGCATGTGCCACGTAAATAATAACACAGTGACTCCAAAAACTCATTTCCAGTTTAAGATTTACATTTATACACCATTATAAACGATGAAGCGATGATTGTGTGTTTGTTTGTGATGGTCCGTCAGACAGACAGAATAAACTGCAACACAACTGGCATCAGACTTAGTTTATGCTAAATAAATTCTAAATTTGTTAGTTATTTTGAACTAGGGCAGGGGTTAAATAGGCTTAATCTATCTTATTATTCACGTTTATGAAATTCTTGAGACCTTATTGTGTATGTGTACATACAAGTTTACAAGTTTAACATGTAAGGACATTTGAGGTTGTCCTCACTGAAGGCTCATAAATCATATTTTATGTTCAATTTGCAACCTCCACAGGTTTGTATAAGTATTAGGTTTAAGGTTTTAAGGGTTTAAGGTACTGTTGAGAGGACATGGTTTGTGTGTGTGTGTGTGTGTTCAGGTGTGACCGTTCTACAGTCTGTATATTTAGTAGAGAATAAGTTGTGCATCGTGACTCAGATTCACCGTGACATCTTTTGTCCGCACTTGTCTGTTGTCTTTAGCGTTGACATGCGACCGCTGCTCGACAATCTGATGCAGTAAGACACAAATTTAATCCTGAATCATACACGCAGACTGAAAACTCTTTTATAGTTCATAAGCTCTTGTATTGTTTTTCTGGGTGGAACTCTACATGTTTGCATTTATAAAGAAACCACATTCAGGAATTTTGATATTTTAACACACACAATTAAAGTCCAAAACAGACTTTAAGCATTTTGTGTGGAGAACTAAGACTTGTAGTCATAATTGAAGTAAAGACTGTGATTGGCTAGTTCACATGTGTTTTATGCTCTGGAGGGCGGAGAATAAATCTATTCTATTCTATAAACTATTCTGATAGTCATTTGATACAGTAAACTAGTTTATTACTGACTGTTCCTGTAGTCGCTTCACTTCTGTATTAATCATGTAAATTCTCGCGCATATTAATCACGTTTTTACGTCTCTCATCGTCACAGCGTACAGTCTGACAGTGATTGACGGCTCATATGATGCCGGCAGCAGTCTTACCTTCAGCCTAAATGCAGTGTGACGTCTGGTGGCAAAAAACATTGCCATGTTACTAACACCTCGCGGTGACAAGCTAGTAATCGTCTCGCCCGCGGGCAGCGCACAGATATCTGCTGTCAGCTCATGTGACTCACACACACACCATGTCTTCAGAAACAGTTTAAAATGATCAACCATTTAGTTTTTAGATCGATCATTTCTGACCTCTTGATGTTTAATACCTTTTTAGGTAACAGGTTTAATGAAGCGTGATAATGTAATATTATGTGCGTGGATGTAGGCCTGTTCACATTGAGAAAATATTTGACTCATTAGCATTTTAATCACTGTATTTTTGACTTTCTCTTTATGACGATTGACAGTATTTTGCCACAAGCATTTACAATCCTGTCTTTTTATAATCTTGTTACGTTTGTTAATTTTAACATGGCCAGTTCAAATAAGTTTTTGCTCAGTTAACACTGTTGTAAAGCAGCTTTACAGAAGGGTAAAGAACAAGTCAAGGGCCAGACTGGAGCTGGCGTAGTTACTTCAGGATGAGCATCCCGAGGTACATAGTACTGAAAAGCAGAAAAAGCACAAATTAACGTTCATCAAATTAACGTCTTTTAGGCAAAAGATAGTTATTAATAATTTATCTACAACTATGTATATGCTTGACTGAAAAAGTGTGTCTTTAGTCTAGATTTAAATTGGGAGAGTTTGACTGAACCCTGGACAGCGTTTAGGTGACGGTTTAGGTGATGAAACACAAACAGTTTCAGAAATGTGTGTGTGCTTCATCTTTAGGGTTTGGGCAGAAAGCTTTACATGAATATCAGACAGGAGCGATTGTGTTTGTGAGACACAATGCTTCTCTGTCTGACCGCTGGCGAGCAGATGTTTTCTTGTTTGTTGAAACACTATGGCAACATCACAACAATTATTCTGATGGAAATGTATGATATCATCACCTTTAACTGTTGCACATGTGTCTCTCCACTGAAAAAAAGCTTTTACTCTCATTCTGTGAGTGTCTTTAACTGCATCAGGACACTGACATGAAGTGTAACATCCAAACTGTGCATCTTGATTTCGGCCCTAACGCTAACCTCTGTTTTAAGTTCATGAATTAGTTGTCTAAACTTTAATCAAACACAAATGAAACACAATCCTGAGCATGTAATATTAGTCTTTCGTTTAGATTTCAGATTTCACAGATGTGGTGATGACAGTGGGTTATGTTGTAGAAATGAAATCATTTTGTTATGAAGGACAGCTGACGTCACTCATCTGAACTGTAGCTCTTTTAATGTCTTTATTTGTAAATTACTGGTAAAAGATAGTGTGTTAACAAACAAACCTTTTCAAGACCAGTATAATCAGGCCTGGCAATTTACCAGTAAAAGAATTCGTACCATTAGCAGTAGATTAGCGGTGTGATGCCGTGTGTGAACAGTGAACACAGAATAAGATTACAGCTATACGAGCAGGTATGAGCCGCTGTCGTACAATACTTTGACGTGTTTACAGAAGTCAAAAGCAACTGCGTGAATGTAAATGTTTGCCACAAAATAAACAACATGTTTTGTGTATTTTTGAGTATGTTTTTGGATATTACATAATGTCTTGGCTGCGTGAACCCAGACAGTTATTTTGTTGAAATAACTCATTTAGATTCAGTGATTTCTATCGCAGAACACGCAGTTATCTTAAATGAAGTGACTCGTGTGTGTATTCTGTTGTTTAGCCTGTTTATATAAATAAGTAAATATGGTTGTTAAACTTTGTCCAGTGTTGTGTGTAATGGTGACACGTTCGTGTTAGTTTGTGCCGTCGCTGCCCACGAGCAGGCGATGTGACAGAGATCTTTCTTATGTAACCTTTTCCATATGTGTCATTCTCACTACAATATTTAAAGCCACTGGAGAGTTTCATATGTAAGACATCAACCGCTGACCACAAGCCAACTTTATCCAGTGACAAAAGACAAAAGCATTGATAAAGATCTCAACAGAAATAAACAGTAAACGCTTTTTCTTCATTTCTGCTATGTTGACTCTCATTTACATACAGTACATAGCAACTGACATTGCATTCAATGTATACACTGATATCACTTTACAGTATGCCAGGCTTGAAAATAAAACCCTTACCCTAGCGCCTTACTCGATTCAATTCACATTGATCTATCTAGCACCATTTTACATTGGTACACAGCAGCTTTACATGCATACAGATAATAGTTGAAAACACTGCAATGATGTTTTAATAAAGATTTGTTTAAAGCTGACATGTAGAACATGACAGATCATGTGATGTTAATGTGGAGATTAGAGTACGTTTCATCTGCTCATCTATATTGTACTGGTATCAGACTAATCCGTGTCAAGATCAAAATGTCAAATCATCAATGTCAGAAAATATTTTCATTTTAGATGTTTAATTATTTGTGTTTACTTGTTAAACTTATATCAGAAGAAACGAGTAAAAGCAGTATACCAAATCTGCATTTTATAAAGAAATTAGTCAACGTAAGTTATGTAACTTCATAAGGACTTTGTCATTTCATAAAGCAGGAGCGCTTGTGTCCATGACGACCATGAAAACACAGGCAAACATTTTACTCTAAAAGAAGAAAAGAAGGTAAATGAGGAAAAAAAGCTGAATTATTTATATTAGACTTTCCAGATTTCCCAATGATCTCCACAAGAAAAGAAGTATAATAAACTTTAAATCATGCACTAATAAAGATTTTCTGTGAATATATCTGACATATGTCTTCTTGTTTTGGGTTAGAAGTCCCATGTATTGAAACGTCAAGGAAGAGTTTGTACGCACATCATGCAAAAGTTTCAAAGTTTCTTCTGTGTCCGTGTGTGTGTGTTTGTCACTGGCTATTCTGGTGAGCACTTCTCAGGTTCAGTATGTAGGGAACTGCACTGATGAGTGAAAATCATTATGAGTCATCAGCAGCTCTGGAGGAGGGACACCAGATTCATCATAAAGCATCAACGCTGCCAAAACACTCTGGCCAGTCCCACACACACACACACACACACACACACACACACACACACACACACACACACACACACACACACACACACACACACACACACACACACACACACACACACACACACACAGCAACACTCCCCCGTTACCACCAACAAACACACCGATCACACACACACACGCCCCAAACGTAAACAGCTCTGATGGATAAATATTTGAAAGTTACTGTTGTTATTGGGTGTTAGTCGGGTCAAACTCTCAAGTGAAGTTGTCGGGGTGTGAAGCTTGTGCTCAAACAGTGTTTCTGTGTTTATTCTATTTTAAAATCAACAGTATTGAGTTCTGCCTTGCTTAGAAAGACATGACTATAGTTCTGCTGCTGCCCAAAACAAAAACACACACACGGATACAAAACATAAAGTACTGATGTGTGTTGAGAGTCTACCTCAATGCATTTTTTTCACATGAATACACTGTGAGGGATTGAAAATGTCTTGGTTCCAGTGGTAAAATCACATGCAGTATTAGACACAAACGTTCGCCCCGCGCCTGCAGTCGCCGGCCGGCTCTCCGCCTGTCGGACCGCGGGGGTGAATATTGGTGGCGGTTATTTAAATGCCCCCAGAAACTTCAGATGTCTTGACGTCTCAGTGGGCTTAAGAAATTATTCTCTTCTGACCCACTTTTCTGTTTTTTAGGCATAAACCCCAATGACACAATAAATATAAATCAGGAGAAGTATGTGAAATGAGAATAAAATCTCTGGAGAATGCAGATTAACAAGAGATCCTTCTGAATAACATGAGAGGAGATTACTTAATGAACAGCTGGTTTGGTAGGTTTAATACGGTCTCACTGTAACACCAGAAAAACATCTAAACGAAATGTTTGCGGTATCAGCATTATTACGTTAACTGTCTCTGTTGTTATAGACTATGATTTCAGAGGTACAGTAGGGCAGACTACACAAGTGATGTCATGAGAAGTCGTGGTGTTTAACACGTTCTGTTACTGCGACGCTCTTGAGGAAAGAAAGACATACTGCTCTTTCTGTGGCTCTCTACGCCACAGAAACTAAATGAGATTAGAACATCACCAGCAAGATAAACTTTATTCCTGTAATATATTGATACTGATATTATCTAAACGGGTTATTAATACAGTCACAGTGTCATGTATTAAACCAAAACAGAGCAGCAGGCATTAATGAATTATTAATTCATCTAACACACAGTGTGTCATGCCAATGTTAATATAACACTGATTCTAACATCTCACAGTAAAGCTCACGAGCCAAATCCACTGCAGAAGAGACTCAAACATCTCAAAGCAGGATTGGTTTCAGGCTTTTCTCTCTGACGGTAATCATACTGAGATTTACATGGTCAAAACAATTTCAGTGATTGTCATGAAAAGCAGAAGATAGTGTAGTAAGTGGTCTGTTGTGCCCCCCCCACAGGGGTTTATGCAATGCATGCAACAGGAAACATGCTCTCTTACCTGCACGTTTCTGAAGGACGACAAAAACTTTCTCACAACTCAGATCTGATCAAATCATTTACAGTAAAAGAGACGTTTGTGTGTTGTTAGCAGCAGTATTAAGTGCATGTGTGCCTCTGATGTCTGTATTTATCTGCTAAATGACTCAGGTGAATCTCACAGATGATTCAGCAGGTGACACACACACACACACACACACACACACACACACACACCTCTGATGTCGTGGGTTCTTCTCATCTCACACTCACTCACAGAAGATAGATGATTCATACACACTGTGTGTGTGTGTGTGTGTGTGTACGTGTTATTGCAACTAATAAATACAGCTTTACCATGCAGGGAATAAATTGAGCTCAAAGGTTTTAGAAACGCAGTGAATTTGCTTTGATTTGAAGATGAAGTCTTGCATGTAAAAAAAGAATATTCAGTACTTCACTGGTGTATTTGGACAGCTTTACAGTAGCTGTGGTTTCACAACTATTTTTGACTATTTTTCCCTAATGGCCATTTTAAATTATTCTGTTATTCAGATTATAAATCACAACAGTACAGATGTGTCGTTTGAAGTAAATGAGTTTAATTTAAATAGAATTAGGCAACAATATTTAAAAGGTTAAATATATTTAAAAAGCAATATTTCAGCATATTGTTTTGTGCTCGGTAGCTAATCGTGTGTAGATGGACAGAAAAATCCTACAGATTTATAGAGATTACACTGAGAGTTTAGCTAAGAAACATGCTTGTCTTTAAAGCAGTTTATAACAACAGAACCTGTTGCACACTGTCTAAAATTCTGAAAAGATCCTCGTCCTGAACTTTCACCCGTCACACAACTCTGATTCACACGCGGTCACAAGTTCATGTCTATTGAGCAGCATGACACATGAAAAAATATTCAGCAGATGTGACGTGATGTTCATGATTCACTTGTCAATGAGTAAATGTATAATATATCTCTAAAAATAAACATTCAGTTTGAGAGCTTCAGCTTTCTTTATCTATGTTGGATACTGTAACTATTTTCATTTAGGACCCACCTAAATGGTTATAAACTCCCAATATTTCTAAATTGAAATACAAATTTATTCTAGTTTAATAGAGTTTAGGTTTTATTTTCTCTGTCATTGTATGAATAACGTATATTGGTAATTGTAATACCAATACCACACTTAAGGTAAGATATTAAGTCATTGCAATTGCTAGTCATTAATTGGACTCTTTGTGCCATTCACCACAACAGCCAAGCTTTGTGTGACTCACTTTATCCCACAGTGCGACCCAGCAGTGGTTCCTGAAACACCGTTTAAACACCGTTCTGTGTAACGTACGTTCAGATTCAGAAGAATCGATCATACTGCAACAGCCGACATTAATCGCTCTGCTCATTTAGAGTTTGCTAAAAGTAAAGAAAGAAAAGGCTATTCTTTAAGATCAGCAACATAACATGTGTGACCTTGTTTTTCTATCCTGGTAGGGACTTGAACCTGAATGCACACAGGCCTAAATTGAGGTCACCATGGGTAAACAAGCTTAGAAATTAAACTAGATTGTTTATTTTAAAATGTAAAAATGCAGAAAGTTTTGTGTGATGGTTAGGGATGAAGTATAATTTGTATGCTGTGATTTATCAACACACAGTATTAAGCTGTTTAGTAAAAGCACTGAGTCCAATGAGGACTGTGAAAAGCAGAGCAAAGACGTGTGATTACTGGGATGAGATGTTTAATAATGAAAGGCTTATAGCTTATAGATCACACAAAACGATGTTTATGTTGTAAATGTATAAATGCAGAAAGCTTTGTGTGAGTGTTGTGTAAGGGGTTTAGGATTACATCATACAATATATAGTTTGTACAGTATAAAGACATTAGAGATGATGAAAAGTCACAGATATAAATGTATACATACAAATAGATTGAATGTGGATATATGTTACATTTGCTCATTTCTATTGTGAAATTGTTTTATTTGAATTAAATAAGTAATAGGACCCAATAGAAAATCTTTTATATATTTAATATTTAAAGGCTTTATTACGCTTTGCTGTGCTAGTACTTATAAATTACATGAAGATTTGCATACACACAAATTGTTTATAATACACATGTGTCTTCAACAAATATTTACATGATTGAGAGAAATGTATGTAAATCTGCCTTAATTTAACACCTTAAAGCTCTTGAATAAATCTGATCCATGTTGATGAGTCACAGAATTGATGTTTTACAATAAACACTCCTCAAAGATAATGTGTTATAGCCAAACTTTTACTTTCATTATTTCCACACCAGAGCAAAGACACAAATGTGAAAGAGGGATGACCTTTGATATGAACATAAAGAAGCTCCAAACAGAAGTAGAATTATGCTATTATATGAATTTACTCAACTAGACACACACACGCGCACGCACGCACGCACACACACACACACACACATAATAACACACACACACACACACTCACACACACACACACACGACGCACGCACGCACGCACGCACGCACACACACACACACACACACACACAGAGAGGCTCTTTTAGTGAACACATCTCATAACCCTTTCATTGAAACCTGTTGACCTGAGCCTTTCATTTAGTGCTGCACCCATCAACAACAAAAGTTTTATTCTGTTTCTTTCTTTTTTTGTCTCATTGATCACTGGGGGCGGTGAGAACACACTCGTGGATGGTGCTGTTTCTGTGACGTCAGCATTTAGGATTTTAAAACATTCCTAATCAGCCATGACAGATATGATGGTACCTTTGGAAAGGCAGTGGAGAGCGAGGTGGCTTCTTACTAGGTTTTAGGTCTCTGCCGTTGCTTCAGTGTTCCTATCAGGTTAAGCAGCTACAGAAAGTTGAAAACTGACTGACATACACAGAGTCATTATAATGGCTTAGCATGATGACCCATAATGCACAGCCACCGTCATTAAAAAGCCGTACTGCACTCCATTACCACGGTAAATTACTTTGGTTACAGTCGCTCTGTAGATAAATCTCTCAGGCGAAACCTTTCAGCACATTACACCAGACGTCACGCATACAACATTACATTTGCTTTTACGTTCTGTATGAAAATAAAATAGAGATGCATGGGCAAGCACATACACCCAATACTACTATGACATACAATCAATACATGAGAGTGTATCAAAGCTATAAAGACTCAGATGAGCCGTTTCTTCTGAACATGATGCATTTATTTGTGTTTACACAAATCAGAAATAGGATGACCGGTTTTAGCGTGAAGGTTTTGAAATTGATCGCGTAGCTTCTGTTCTATTTAACCTACTTAGCGGTGGCTGTGAGCAAAGCCCAGAGGATTTAACATTTCCAACTGTCACAATGAATTAAGAATCACAAATGCTAGTTAAGCCTCTGTGAGTCACAGTCTGTGCTGGACTATAATGTGAAAACATTCACTGCTTGATATCGTAGGTCTCAGTAACATGTAAAGCACAGACGCAGGGATTTACCACGGTAAAGAAAGACACAATTATTCAAAAACTACTTTATTGATGCGGCTGTGTATGTGTTAGATAATGATGATGAGGACGAGGAGGGCTTTTGTGCCTTATTTATAGTTAAAAGCAAATGTGATTTTAAATTCTCATTTGAGTTCAAATATAACCGATATAATTAGATTATGTATTTATATACTGTATATTAGAAAGACTATACACAAATCATGGGCTAAATGAAATCAAATCTGTTCAGTTTATTCTCTTGTTATTTGTTCAAATTTAAATTCAGTTTTGATTTGTTTGGATGGTTTAATGAAATTCCTTCATTGTTTATCTGTGTGTCTATTAACATTCAAATCATGAAAAGAAACAGAGCCATTTCTGAATTTATTACAAACCTTATTGCTTTACTTCAAATAATCTTTCATTCAACTTTTCTCATTGGAAATAAGTAATTGATGTCAATTTCAGTGTCAAATCAATGAAGCCTGACATTTCATTCTTATCAATGGTTGCTAGGGAGCGAGGATGGAAACGCACCAACTGGCGAAGCGTGGATGTGAAACTGGCCTTATGTCAGACCAACAGAATGTGACCATATTAGTTATTTTGTGTCTCTTCTGTAAACGTTTGGCCTGTTAAGAATCTCATTCCAGTAATCACACGTCTTTATTGGACTCTGTGGTTTCATTAAACATCATAATACTGTATGTTGATGAATCATAGCTTGATGAATGTGTGTGACTGGACTCAGATATAGATCAAGACTTGGAGAACGTCTCTTTCATTGTGTTTCCTCACCTCAGTTGTTCATGTTTATCTTCATATGGTTTTCTCTCTCTGTTCATCTTCAAGCGCTTGATGGCTTTAAACTGGCAGTGACTCTAAACTTGACATTCAACTGATGTTTCTGTGGCAACCAGAAGAGAGTGAATCATGTGGATTATGAGGAGCTGCTCTGAACTCACTGTCTGGATTGTGATTTAACTCGCACCACAACATACCACACGAGATTCCTGATAATCATTTTCATGATTGTAGCTATGTATGTATGGCATAGTATCTCAACTAAAAATACTTGTGCATGATGTGGAATGTCCAGTTGAAACCTAAAATCGCATTCATCATTCTACAGATTCCTCATTGTGTAATATATTCATTTAAAATGTTGCTTCATTCATGTTTCAGTTAGATTATCATTCTTTATTCTATATATATTCTAAGAATTTGTTGTTTTTCTTTACATATTTAAGTTATTTCATGCTTTTCTAAATAGATGTGCTTACCTAACACAATGGGTAGTGGGTGTCAGAAGCACTACATCACAGTTCTGGCTTACAGGTCCAAAGTGTCTTCTTTTCAGTGTAAAATGTTTTTTTGTTGTCTTTTAAAAACGAAACGAACAGACTTGCGACAGATTCTGCTCCTGCAAGCTAGACATAAATACATGTTTGTTGTGCAGTGTCAGACATGATCTAACCTCAGAACTCATGAGCTGTTTGTCCTGAACACATCATTTATTCCACTGCTGGTAAATACATGCAGCCTGCTTTCAGGAGACCTTTTACTCTTTCACTTACTCATTTTTACACTACTGCCTCAATAGATCCTGTAGAAATTGTAAGATTTATACATAAATATATATATATATACTGTATATATAAGAGTCAAGGTGATGGCTTTTAATCCAGAGCATACATGTATGCTTGGTTAGAAAGGGACTTATTTGACAGAATGATATTATTATATAGCGTATACCAAGGAATTATTCTAATAAAATGCATAGAAAAACAAAACGCACACACTGACTACATTTAAAACAGTTATAATTCCCTTGTTTTGGAATAAAGGTTTTTTAATCCTGTCTCTGCACATCAGCACTTAGACACAACTACACAACACATATAGTAAATACTATATACAAATTTATATGTTCGAAAAAAGGGCAAAAAAAGTCCATTTTCTTTAGCTGGAGAAAAATTTGGCTACGTCAGTATGTGAGATCATAAGAGGATCTGTTTGTCTTCATCAAAGAGAAAATGAACACAAGGGTCACGTTGTGTGACGTTTCTTTAAGAAGAAGCTTTAATGTGTTTAGTGTTGATGTTAAAATATCTGTTTTAAACATACAGATTGTTTTGACGGGTACTGAGCCCATCAAATAACAGGTCTTTGATGTTGCGCCACACGTTTGTAATCAATGAATGTTGCTCGGGTGCTTTTTAAGGCCGGTGAACACAGAGCTAACGTGGTTATGGGTGAATATTTTACATCTCTCACTCATTTTTGACATCGGAAGGGGCTGAAAGATTATTTCATTATGATCTATGATGGAAAATAAGTTTGTGTGCCTTTGAAATAGTATATTTGTGTTTCTTTTTTTTTCAGACAATTTGGGTTTATCCATTTCCTCTTTTTTTCTCATAATCCAACAAAACTGTATCTCGTTTTATGGTAACTTAATTTAAAAATATCATCATATTTTTTTCCTATTTTTCTCCATAAGAACCAAAAACACAGTGGCTGCAAACTTGATGAAAAAATGGAAAAAAAATATTGTGTGTCAAAGGATTGAGCTGTTCATTTGAAACTCTCTGGAGAGTCATTCACAGAACATCCTCTCTGTCAAAGCAATCTCTTTATATATAGACTCCTTTACTTCTCTGAACTGAGAGCAGGTAAGTAGCATATCCTCTTCTGTTCAATTATTGTTGTCAAATACATAATGACATCAGCCAACGACTGTTAAATGCCATATCAAACAATAAAGAATATCATAACTCTAACTGGCTAGTTTGGGACAACAGATCATGCTAAATATTATTTTGTTAAGTTAGAAGTGCACTGTAAATATGACAAATCCACATCGGACTAAACCTGAATCTAGCTTTTCTTTCCATTCTTTCTACAGCGGGTAAGAGCCTTCATCAGGAATCATTGCTAAATTACTATCACACCTTTCATTTGATTAAACACACAATATAGTAACCAGAGCTTCTTTTATTTAAAGACGTGCCATTGAAAACATACATGACGAAGACATTTGAAAGACACACCCCCTTATCGATAAACTAAAAACAGATAATCAAACAAGATGAATGGTATGTGTATTTGGCGTGCTGTCCGGCTCTGAGCTCTGCAATTCTTTCCGAACCCCTTTTCCCCTGTCCGGGGAGCTTGGTACCTGCCCGAACACAGAGCGCTACCCCCTGTAGAAATGGGTCGATGGTGAGGAGACGGGGTGCTAAAGACTGGAGAGAACCAATGGAAGGGCTGCTTGATGATTTCTAGAGGTTCTGTCTGTGCTGCTTGAGCAGACACTGAGATTACTGATGATAAACTGATTATCTACACATTTGTTAATAAAACATCACGTATTGTAGCATTAAATTGCCCTATATTAAAAACAACAGTAGAGTGTGATATTGTTAGAGCAAGACTTGATCTAACCCTATATTAAAAACAACAGTAGAGTGTGATATTGTTAGAGCAAGACTTGATCTAACCCTATATTAAAAACAACAGTAGAGTGTGATATTGTTAGAGCAAGACTTGATCTAACCCTATATTAAAAACAACAGTAGAGTGTGATATTGTTAGAGCAAGACTTGATCTAACCCTATATTAAAAACAGCAGTAGAGTGTGATATTGTTAGAGCAAGACTTGATCTAACCCTATATTAAAAACAGCAGTAGAGTGTGATATTGTTAGAGCAAGACTTGATCTAACCCTATATTAAAAACAACAGTAGAGTGTGATATTGTTAGAGCAAGACTTGATCTAACCCTATATTAAAAACAACAGTAGAGTGTGATATTGTTAGAGCAAGACTTGATCTAACCCTATAAAAAGCTAAAGCTTACACTGAAAACTGATAAACTGACATGCAGATCAGCGGCTCATACAGAGTGAATGAATAAACATGAATGTGTGTGTGCACAGGTGACCTGTCTCGTGTGACTTACCTGAGAGCAACATCATGACATGCCCTCACAACACACACACTCACACACACACACACACACACACACACACACACACACACACACACACACACACACACACACACACACGTTTCTTTACATGTATGCATTTATTTATGTGTTATTTATGCGCAGACACGCGTGTGTGGATTTATGTGACACAGAAAGTCAAGTTCACTTTAAAACAGAATGTGTAGCAGCACTTTAACCCTTGACAACAACTTGTGTTTAGTTTATTTCACGTTTATCACACAAGATCAAACTGAACACATGTAACGCTCAGCGAAGCGCTGATGGGCTGCGACGTCTCACAGGCGACCAATGAACGCGACGCGGGACGGGAGGCGGCGCGTCTGACGCTTGCGTTAGTTTCAGGAACTGAAGGGCGTGTCAGACAGCAGAAAGTCCCTGAGCCGGACTGACAGCGAACAGACGAGAAAACACAGCGACGCGGAACGGACGCGTTTGATATTCACGCGATAGCCCGTTCGGAGAGACGCGTCGCTATCCACACACGCGCGGGAAGCTGTCCGCGATCCACGCGTTTCATGTCGTTTTAACTGCGTGACTGATCGCGATTGAATCACTGGATCCCTGTTTGTGATGTGAGGCGCGGGCGCGCGCTTTCCTCGAGCTCGTTTCATCTGTAAGTGTCTGTCTGTTTCTAATGGCGATTATTATAATAAGTGTTAGATTTGAGATTGTTGCGCAAATGAAATCAATATGAAACTTTAAGATTGAGCTGGTGTGAAGGGAAGAGTTCTTCAGACAACTGAAACTCTCTCTCTCTCTCTCTCTCTCTCTCTCTCTCTCTCTCTCTCTCTCTCTCTCTCTCTCTCTCTCTCTCTCTCTCTCTCTCTCTCTCTCTCTCTCTCTCTCTCTCACTCTCTCCTCTCCTCTCTCTCTCTCTCTCTCTCTCTCTCTCTCTCACTCTCTCTCTCTCTCTCTCTCTCTCTCTCTCTCTCTCTCTCTCTCTCTCTCTCTCTCTCTCTCTCTCTCTCTCTCTCTCTCTCTGTCACTCTCTCTCTCTCTCTCTCTCTCTCTGTGTTATTCATTCTTGTGTTATGAGTAAATTCAAATGGTTGTAGTTTGGCACATAATCATTCTTACATGTGTATTTCATCATAGAGAACAGTGTACTTTACTGTCAAACTAATTTTTAAGATCAATATTCATAAGTTCTTTATGCCAGCCACCTCCCGCTGACCCTTATTTGTTTTTCTTGTGTCCTTTGTAGGTTTTATAATAAAGATTACTGAATGCCAAATCTATTCCATTTATTACTTTTGAGCATTCAGGACCAAGTACATGGGTGAAAGTTTAAAGCTCAGGTCATTTCTTGTCAGATTATGAGGAAATTGTCCTGCCGTGTAAATGACGAGTAGGATGGAAACGCCCTTCTATCACGACGATAGCGCTCCAAACTTTGGGCAAATTCCAGATTATGATCGATATCAAGGCCACAAGATGATCAGCAAAAAGAACATGGCGCACAGTTTCTCGAGCAGCGTGGGAAATACATCCAGTCTTAAACTGATGCAGGGCCAAGCGGGGAACAACATCAACCCAAACAGCCTCGGTATGAGCTCCAATCCCAACGGCTCGCTGATGTCCTCTTCAGACATGAACCTTTTAAAGCTCTCGTCTCCAGATTTGGAACACCTGATTATCCAGTCCAACCAGGGACTGGTTACTACAAGCCCCGCTCCTACCGCGTCCGCTAATCCTTTCATGTACCGAAACCAAGCCACTAACGAACAGGAAGGATTTGCAGATGGGTTCGTCAAAGCTCTGGCTGATCTGCACAAACAGAACCAGCTGGTGGGAGCGCCGATGTCTCCCACTTCCAACATCCAGGGATCCTACCAGAGGAACCTCATGGCCGCTGGCGAAATGCCAATTTACACCAACTTAAGCAGCTACAACCCCAGTCAGATTTCATCCTCCTACCCAGGTGGGCAGATCGCCTACGCCTCCGGAGCCCACGCCTCTGCTCACGCCGCTCAAGGTCATCACTCTCAAGGAAGGGCTCTGGACGCTCCCCAGACGGTACCCGAGGTGCCTCACCCTCCCGGGGGCGATCCTGCTGGCTCGCCTCCTTCTCTGTCGCCCATCGACCTGGAGACCCAGGAGAGAATTAAGGCGGAACGCAAGAAGCTGCGGAATCGCATCGCCGCCTCCAAGTGCCGCAAGAGGAAACTGGAGAGGATCTCGCGCCTGGAGGAGAAGGTGAAGGTGCTGAAGACGCAGAACTCCGACCTGGCCTCCACCGCCAGCATTCTCCGAGAGCAGGTGGCTCAGCTGAAACAAAAAGTCATGAATCACGTCACTAACGGCTGCCAGATAGCCGTGGGCTCGGGTAGCGTGGCCAAAAGCGGCGAGAGTAGCAGCTGTTGAACGACACGGCGCGCAGAGGGACTTGAACTTTCTGTCCATCTCCAGCCCGCGCTAACACCCGTTCTCCGTCTGCTTTTGCTCACCGTTGCTGTGATGAAACGACACAGTAAAGCAGCGGAAAGCGGAGAAAGGGGTGAGCCGTCTCTGCGTGAGGTCTACCCGTCTGTCTATCGTAGGACAGATGTCTAAATCTAGGAACGCACTCACAGACGCAAGGGACTTTTTTATCTTCCATTCACGTCTGATGGAAAGCCACCAGGGCAACAGGGACGTGAGTTATGCACTGCAGTTTACTAGGATCATAGTCATGGATTGTCACTGGACATGATTCTGCACTTAAAAAAATCGTTTGGGGGTTTGATTTGTGACGTTTCACTTCGAGAGGATTTCAGCTTTATTCTCAGCATCTTATTCAACTAAACGTTGTGTTTGTATAGCATTTAACTATTCAAACATTTCCAAAGGAACATAAACACATTTTGATGAAAAGAAACCAATGTTTGGAAGCGATGCCCTGCTTGTATCTACACGTGAAAGTGTATTTGGAAAAGAACGAATCCTCTAATACTGCTTTAACCTGACACATGTGTTGTGGTGAGTTTAACTTGGCAAATCTCGTATTGATAATATCATTATGGCATATTGTTCGTTTATTTGTTTCGTTTTGTGCAATTTGTCAAGAAAAACATAATACAAACCGAGACTTTCAAAAGTATTACATTAGTGTTTAATGTTGAAAATGTTGGCTATTATAAGCAAAGGGACATTTACAGAGAGGAGAGAAAGATTGTGGATGCGTTCCAAGACCTTTTTCACTGTAACGTCCCTCTGTGTGACCATACGTTATAATCTAACGAGTATTAATGCTGTGCTTTTTATCTAAAATAATAGTGTGATGAGACAACAAAAATCAGGATGACAAGAAAAGGGCTTTTGATCAATAGTATTTTGCGTTTCTTTATTTTATTCTTTATCTTATTATTTTGTATGAATTATGAATTTGAATTTTTATTTATACAGAATTTGTATTTATGTTTTATGTGGAAAGGTTGAAATACTAGTGTCTTGTTGACACACTTCTTTGGAAACTACATGATTGCACATAAATCTAAAACATTAAACAACATGTACTATTTTTCCTCTGTACAGTATAACAATTGAACTATAATTATATCTGTGTTTTTGTAGATAAAGTTAGTAAATGAACAACATTCGTCGCTAATGGCACCTAGAAATAACTCTATACATTTGAAATCAGACTTAAGAAAGTCCCTTTGTGTTGAAATGAAATGAAATGATACGTACAGATAGAAATGTTTTTAAGACTCCTGTATATCTGTCGGGTTGCAGAATTGCTATTCAATGTCTTTGTTATCATTCGTGGAATATCATTTTTATTTATATAAATCTATATTGATAGACACTTGGAGATCATTCTTAGGGCCTGAAGCAGGTATTAGAATTGTCAGAGAACATTGTGCAACAAGACAATATTTATTTTTTTGAAACTTGAATAAGATTTTTGATGTCACAAGCGTATTGTATTTTTGTACCAAACTGTTTTGGAAGAATTCATTTCAAACAAACGTGTGTGTGTGTGTGTGTGTGTGTGTACAGTACCTACTGTATTAACTTCATCTTCTTTTGAATTGTTCTAAATACTTTTATTTATTGAAGTGGTATGAGTGAGCAATGTGGGCTTTTCTCAGCTTTGCTCACATCATTTCTGTATTGCTTTTGAAACTCTCTTTAGCTCGCCAGTGCGATCTCTAATCTAACACACACACACACACACACTCGAGGAGGTTGAATCATTTTTGTTTCTCTGGCTAACAGGATGCGTATGACAGCTGCACACTGTTTAAGTAAAGAGAGTCACATCCAAGATTTGAAAGTTTTTAAACTTTATCGTGTGTCATATAAACTGGAGCTTTGAACAATGAAAATAATTTCATAGTCTACGAATGGATTAACTGTGTTTACATTGAGTTCAGTGAAGGCAGTAAATAGGGTGTGATTTAGATTGATGTCCATTTGGACTGAAGAAGGTTTATTTGAAGATGAATATGTTACAGTGTGTCCTGATATATTTGACAGACACAGACTGATCTGAATACTTGACTAAGAGGCGACTTGCCTCGCTCTGTTATTAGTTTATTTACTGCTTTACTTAATGTGCGGTCTTCAGATGTTGTTCGTTGATCCCCTGTTTGTTTGTTTGTTTTGTTTTATATTCAACAATAAAATGGAGTAGCTTTCCTGCACAGAGAGTTGTCCTGCACATGTCAAAATTCCAGTTTTTTATTTTTCCATCCTTTAGAAATTATTCGTAGGCTGATCTGAACAAGTGTTTTGTTGCCGGTCTTTACAAACAATTTTAAAAAGCAACAACTGCAGTGTGACATGGATTTAGATATGAGTGTATTACTGAGAAACTAAGCGAGAAGTATGCGAGCAATAAAGGGAAGCTGCTTGTTCTTAATCATTAACAAACCAGCAGTCGCGTGTAATTCTCCCTCGTGAACTCTTCTGACTGTGCTCTTCTCACTTTCTACAGTCTGAACAAAACACATTAGTCAGGTGTCTTAACACGAGCCCTGATCGTCTTCAGGACAGTCCCGAGTCATCCACCCGCCCTCTCTATCTGATGCTCTTCCCATAAAGACGAGTGGCAGAGCTTCCAGTAAAGCACAAGGAAACGAGTGAGTGGCTCATTGTGAAAGTAAAAGTTACAGCTGAGCATTCTGGGAATTAAAGAGGAATCTTTACGCCGGTACTTTGAGTCTGGCGGACAGGAAGCCACCGTTGGCTCTCTCAGATCCTGTAGCCGTCTGCTCTCGTAGCCGTGTGTAAGGGGTCAGGCGAGGTTTCGCTAAATCAGGAGAATGCTGTGGAAAGTGCACAGCTCTGTACTTTTGCTATCTGAATTTCACAACAACACAAAAGATTTTTGATTGAATTCTCGCTGCAGCCTGTCATGTTTCGACCAGTATGAGTATATATGAATTTTAATACTTGAATTAGTTTAGTTCTCCAGGTTATGTGCATGTTCCTCTTCTGTGGCTAGTGTGTCTTTTGGGAATGACTAACTCGCTTTACTTCCGCCCACCTCGTCGCCCACACGCGCACACACACGCACACACACGCACACACACACACACACACACACACACACACACGGGTAGGAAAACCGAGTTCGGGTCAAAGACTTTTTTTATCCATTCTTAGCTCCAGCTTCTACTAACAGGTCGCATTTGTTATGGTTTTATAGCAAATCATCTCTTGTTCAAAATAGACATTCTACCTTAAAAAAAACTGCCTTAAACTTCCGTATTAAAATAATCACTTTTTTCTCATGTATTTTCTGTTTATTCTAAAAATCCTGATTCATTTCTCACACATGACATGAGTACGTGTGTAATGTGTGCTGTGCCGTGTCGGTGGTTTGTCAAA
Source organism: Beaufortia kweichowensis (assembly GCA_019155185.1). Classification (NCBI taxonomy): domain Eukaryota; kingdom Metazoa; phylum Chordata; class Actinopteri; order Cypriniformes; family Gastromyzontidae; genus Beaufortia; species Beaufortia kweichowensis. The sequence continues at coordinate 22,492,759 of CM032795.1, forward strand.
CATTCCTGGGTGGAATTGTGATTTTTTTAAGATTCTCATCATGAGTCATTATCATCATTACTGAAACTAGTTACGGAAGAAGAAAGTGTAGATGTTGTGAAGACACAATTATAAAACATGCAGTTTTAGAGTTAAATGATAAAGTTCAGGATTGTGAGAATTGAGATTTATGTAGACAAATGAGATATTGAAAAGAGAGAATTTACTGACGTTAATTTAATTTTTACAAATCAACTACTACCTTCATTAAAACAATAAAACATAATTCATCAACAAATACTGGAGTTTTTTTCTTTTGTTTGTTTCATTTAAAACATCATGTCAAGTCATGTTAATATAATTATGTTATTGTTTTTATTATATCCTTTACCCTGCACCTTTTTCCACGTTGCTGTTTATTGTTACTGTTTATTTCTTGTCATTAGTTGTTTAATGTTTAATGCTTTGGCAATATTGTAACAAAACACAATCACGATAATAAAACACTTGAAATTGAGAGAGACAGAGAGATAGATTAGTGCTGTAGTGAAGTATTTGCTTTGGGAGGGTTTGGGTGTGTAAAGAAGGTTACAACATGTGAGTGGATGTAGGCCACACCCACTCTTGTGTGTGTGTGTGTGTGTGTGTGTGTGCGCGCGCTCTGCTCAATCCAGAGATTAGAGTCCTTTAATAAAAGATGAGGTCGGATCGGTGAGACCAGTGATTAGTTGCACAAACACGATCGCTGCTATTTCAGGTGAACACTCCCTGTATCGCCGTGGCAACAGCTGTTGTGTTGAAACACTCGACTCTGATCTGTTCTACAGCCACACATTTCTACATCTTATCGTACAGTTACAGAACAAAGCTCAATCACATTACGAGTTGTAAATATAATTGCCTGTTAGATGATCTGTAGGTATTTCCCCACCTATCTCCCCCTTCTCAAAGACATTAATCATAGATAAAGATTGACAATTTTTTCATTTTTAACACAGTCTTATACGTGATGCCTGCCATTTTATATTTCAAATCCTGTAAAGGATTACTTACTATAAAAAGTGAAGACGCAGTAATTGCACTGAATAAACACATTTAGCATCCAAACAAGTCTTAACACTGGCCACTGTATGAATCATGTCATGTTTCTTTACACTGATTTAAAGTTTAGGGCTCTGACGCTTATGAAACACATAATCCCAAATGTTTTTCAGCTTTGTCTTCTGTAGCCTGAAATAACAGAAGAATTGACGTAAAGAATGAGAGGAAAAGGAGCCTTGGCTCGTAGCAAGAGACAGTCTGTGATATAATGAGAACTGAAGACATCAAGGTAAGGATTCCTTCAAGTGACACATTATAATTATTCATATAAGAGTAGATCAAATGTTTTCTAAAGAAAAAGTGCATTCATAGAAAATTGGAATTCTCTACCTATACTTACTAAAAACCTTATTCAATCCATAATTACTGAATCCAGGAAACAACAATGTTAAAACAACGTTGCTGTTGTTACGAAATGTTTTTTCTGAGCTCTATCACGGACCTTTGACCCTGACTGGATCTTGTTATAAAGATATGCTTGTTGTTGGGTGGATGATATTTTACACTCAGCTTACTGTCTTTAAGACTTTTTGTTGATTATTGTGTTTCAATATTCTAAAGTCAAACGTAAAGACAATGTGTCAGAGTCAATGGCCTCGTGGGCAGTGCTCCGACATGTGGCGAGGTTGCGAGATTGTGGTACTTTCCCGATCCCACCCCCCCCCCCCCACTTAACTTCCTGTCCTCTCTCTCTTTTCTGCACTGTCAAAATAAAGGCAAAAAAGACCCAAAATAAAACATTTTGAAAAATATATAAAGGCAGTGCTGTCAGATTCAAATGATAATTCATGGTTATTTACTATGTGAAACTGGCAATTTTTTAATATGAGATCAATTAAATGGAAACTTCAATGAAATGTTACTAAGACTAATATAGAAAGGAGAATATAAAAGAACTAGTCTGTGTGAAGCCACAATATAAAGACTGTGGATCTGTCATCTGTGTTTATGCTCACTAGATTCTTGGGAAGAAACTGGGAGAGGCTGCACCGAACACAGCAATAAGGAAAGCAGTCAGACGAGGTGATATTTCTAAGCCGTTCTAATCGAAGATCTAATCCCATTGGCCATGCTGCAAAGTATTAGCCTATGAAAAGCATCCTGAAGGAGATAAATCAAGGTCAGTCGGAACTTTCTGGTTTTGTTTTCGTCCCACCCAAACCACAACAGTGTGTGTGTGTGTGTGTGTGTGTGTGTGTATCACAGGGATTTTCAGTTAAACTTGAATAACCGGAATTATTCATGATGGCGACAGTAAAACTCATTAACATTTTTCTGTGTCGTTTTGAATCTCTTTTTTGTTTAACAAAGGCTTTACAAACTCAAACACAAATAAATCTCCCACCTCTATTGCAATTATAGCCAAATTAAAGGTGGAGTGATTTTCTGATCTGAAGTTATATGTCGGAGAATGTAAATTGGTTTTGTGGGTGTGTTAATATAATCGGGCTTTTGTTTCCAGTTAAATGTTAATATAAAGTAATATGAAAAGTCAAAAGCATACGCTTACAGTGGCTGCGCGGTTAGTTATGCTTTGTCACATTGGTTTATATGTTTTATATGTGAAATACATCACAGAATGTTCATGTGCAGATCGTGGTCCGGCTCTCAGCACATGTAAGTGTCCATTTGTTTTTACAGTATTGATTTCATCAGGTCTCCAACGATTACCTCACATTCACATTGAGAGGTCTCGCTCCCCCCGATGACAGCATGGGTTGTAACACCAGCGCAGCCCTGCATTACGTTTATCCAAATATTTTCCTGGTATCCATGAGAGCAATTCAGCCGACAGATGAGATTCAGCTAGCAAGGGATCGAAGAGAAAATCACTCTCACATTAAACAGTAAATAAATCACGTGTATTCAGTGTCTTTTTCAGTACTTAATGAGGATCATTTGAGAGTTATACGAGCGTCGGTTCTTTTTCCAAACATTAGTTGTTAAACAACAATACAAAGCGATCATGCTTTAGTTGAAATCAGCAGCTGAAATTAAAAGTGATTTTGAAAAGTAAATTAGTGCAGAAACTGGTCATGTATATCATAATACACTTATTGTGTTGTCAGTGAACAGCAGTGACGTGTGACACTTTGGCTCGACCATGTGCTGTTCCACGCTGTTCACAAGAGCCCTGCACATCCATTGTGACGTCACGGCGAGATTATCTGGCGCGGGCCTTGATGCCTGTGTAATGTGTAATGGAATAAATCGCCCTTGTGTTGGCTGCTGTGCACAAAAACACATATGAAAGCTGTTATCAGAAACAATGACATCAGTGCCTTTGGCTCGAACCCGTGCTGAGATCATTTTCTTAGTGCACATGCTGAATGTGTGTGTGAGACACGAAGGACGTAAAACCTTGTTGTTAGTTATTGAAAAGAGAATCAATAACGTCTGTTTTCTGAGGACTCGCAGGAGAAACATGTTTGCATGAAGAGCATCAGGAGTTCACATGTAAAAAACATTTTGAATAAAGTAATATTCAAATAAAAAAATTTATCTAATGAGATGTAATACTTGCTAATTTTCAGTCCAATTTTATTTTAAAAGCTGCTTTAGAACAAGTTTGGTTTTGTTTCAATTGAGAAAAGTTGGTAGTAGACACAGTTGAGAAAAAGCCTTGATGGTCATGAAAAAAAGACTCTGTAACACTCAGAAAACATAAACTGACAAACCCACAAACAGCAGTAAAAGCTACTGTATTATCATGAGATGGCACGCGACCATCACAGAGAACAGAAAAGGCCTACAGTATGTAGACAAGAGACCTTCAATATACACAACCTGGCATTTCTGACAAACTCACTACCTTGATAATTCATTTTATTTTCACCTAAAATGTGTATGCCTGCGAGGAAGAGGACTGTTGTGGATAATTAAATTATGCTTTTTAAATCTTTGCAAGCCTCAAATTCGCTTTGAGCTTGCCTAAAGTGCAGAGAGAGAGAGAGAGAGAGAGAGAGAGAGAGAGAGAGAGAGAGAGAGAGAGAGAGAGAGAGAGAGAGAGAGAGAGAGAGAGAGAGAGAGAGAGAGAGAGAGAGAGAGAGAGAGAGAGAGAGAGAGAGAGAGAGAGAGAGAGAGAGAGAGAGAGAGAGAGAGAGAGAGAGAGAGAGAGAGAGAGAGAGAGAGAGAGAGAGAGAGAGAGAGAGAGAGAGAGAGAGAGAGAGAGAGAGAGAGAGAGAGAGAGAGAGAGAGAGAGAGAGAGAGAGAGAGAGAGAGAGAGAGAGAGAGAGAGAGAGTGAGAGAGAGAGAGAGAGAGAGAGAGAGAGAGAGAGAGAGAGAGAGACAGAGAGAGAGACAGAGAGAGAGAGAGAGAGAGAGAGAGAGAGAGAGAGAGAGAGAGAGAGAGAGAGAGAGAGAGAGAGAGAGAGAGAGAGAGAGAGAGAGAGAGAGAGAGAGAGAGAGAGAGAGAGAGATGCTCTCATGTCAGGACTTGTTCAACACAAACATTACAGACATAGTGCTTCACCACCAGCAATGGATTTCTGTCCTAGTGTGTAAATGAAATATGTGTAGAAAGCTCATTCCGAGTGACGTGGATACTTGAATATACTCATTTCACTCTATGCATTTATCCAAAATCACAACTTGTAACTCTGTAGAAGCACCTAGAACAGCCTAGAAACTGCATAGCAGCAACCGCGCAGCAATGCCATAAAATGAGATCAAATAAAGACAAAATATAAGAAAACATCAGAGATCTTCCTATTCTAATGTGTAGAATTCTTGAGATCCCACTCAGTGTCTTCAGATGCAGGGAAGCAGTTGTGGGCGATTCTGCATAAGTACACAAGCTATACAAATGCATCTCCATGGCCACAGGCCAAACCATCAAACCACATTCTAATGCTCATCCAGCGTGTGTTTGCTGGCTTTACTGGAGTTTCACATACACAACTGTCATTTAAAAAACCCCACAAAAACATGAGAAATGATCAGACACGGCTGTTTTTCATTTACTTTGGGCTTTGTAAAGACTGATTTGATTTGAGACACAAATGAACTACTGTATAAAGTTAGAAACATGGGTGGTGATGACTTTGAAAAGTTAAACTTGGCCGCTGGTATCTTCACACAAACGAGCGATTCTCAGCTCAAGAGTCTGGTGGTAATAACTGCCATCTGAAAACATTATCTGCTGTAATTCCTGGTGTAGGTGGGTATTACTGTAATTAGATGTCAATAGAGACAGGCACTAAAATAGTCCCGGTAAGAAGCCAAGCGTCCTCATTTCCACACTCTGATTTCAAATTATGTGGATTTGGTACTTTGTACATTTTTAGTTCAGATTAAAAATGTTGTTGCAGAAGAAGTGTTGTAAAGGAAAGGAGTGTGCGTGCATGCGTGACCAAATGTCCCCATAAAGATAGTCATATCAGTCATTTTTGACTTTGTGGGAACATTTTATTTCATCAGCTTATAAATCATACTAAAAGATTTTTATGCTGAAAATGTATAAATGCAGAAAGGATTGTGTGAAGGTTAGGGGATGCAATATACAGTATAAAAAGTCATTATGATTTTTCCAGCGCGTGTGTGTGTGTGTTTATAGCCACTGCTTCTGCTATAACATGTCATGATTTCTGGGTTAAATAGTAACTTCTGCGTCAGTCAAATGCTCCATTTCTGGCACATGTTTCATTCTCTAAATCCTTATAAAACATTTGATTCATATAATGAGCTAAAAAAGACTTCAACATTATTTTTTATACAGTCAATCCATAAACGTTAACTCGGACACAATTGGCTTGCAGTGTGTCCACTCAATCAAATAAAAGCAAAAGCTGCTGTATGCTGTACTGCTCCCGTGTGGTACAACACATCAGTACAATAAAAAAAGAACTTCACATATCACAAATGTTAACCATCATAAACGTCGTGAGGGTTATTCCCATCCTACAATACACTTTAAATTGGGTCACTTTTGAAAAATAAATAGAAATATGTTTATGTTTGTATCACTAACATTATTTACACAATAACCACAATGAGAATACAGAGCTAAAGTTTCCCAATAAAGAGCCAAGATAGTGAAATAATTGAAAACTCACCATGAATTTACCTAATCATGTAGGAAATGTATAAAACATACAGTATGTGACCCTGTCTGTGAAAAGCAGGCTAAAGTCCACAAATCTAATTCTCAGATTTTTGATTTCACCTATTAATTTCACTATGATTTCAATCTTTGACATGACCTTACTAAGACAATATTAAATATATCAATGTTAAATTCCCACAGAATATCATTCTGAGAATATATATCATTTTATGTAGAAAATAGAAAAATCACAAAAATGACTTTAGCTGGGTTTTCACAGAGCAAGATTGTGAGATTAAAATTGTATCCAATTTATTAAGACACATACGATAAAGACATGAAAATGTATTGTAGGAATGAGTCACATAAGAGAAAAAATTCAAATTGTTCATATGAAACTGTTTAGAAGATTACCTCAGTAGACGTGCAGTTCACAGATCATCATCAGGCAGTTGTACACTGTTGTTGATGTAAATGCTGTGTGACTGTGTATGTGAGTAAACAGAGAGTCACGTGTATCTGTGCTTTCAACAGCTTTCCTGTTCTTGAGTTTATCTCTTCTTCCTGTTTACACCACAAATACAAAGCAGGTGTGATGCTGCAGAAACATTGCATGATCTAACCCATACCTTTATTCTTCACAACTAAAGTTTTAAATGAACACAAGTCACATAATGAACATTTCTTTAGATTGAATAATAAACCTGAAAGCAGCAAGAAAGTATTAAAGCACATTAAGTCTCTGACAAATATTGATCTGCTAAAAGACACCATTTATCTGAAATAAAATGTGTAACACAGACATTTGTTAATGCCATTATGCTTGTGTTACAAGAACAACATTCCTCTATTAAAACCAGTTTCTGTTGCAAAGCCGGATTAAGTGAACAACTGAAATGACTATACCAAATAAAACAATAAAATTGTTTAAATATTGTTTTTCATGAGTTTCAATGCAGGAGGTTTTTCTGTGCGCGCCCCCTGCAGGGACAGTTCATGACGCACGCACAAAAACGTCATCAAAAGTGGAGCACGCAAAATCCGGAAGTTGTTCAATTATGTAAGGTTGTGCGTGGTCTCTAGTATAAATAATTCAATTAATTTTCTTTATTATCTTATACACACACACATAAGTATATATGTTTTTGGTACTTTGGTCAATTTGTTATTATTTTGTAATTGTTATGATGTATTCCCGCTGAGCGGACCGGATGTGTGTCATTCAGAGAAGAAACTTTAAACCCACTAAATACAGCAGCATCTGCTCGCAACACGTTCACCAAAGACTCTCTTAGACAAGAATGCAACACCCGAAGCCCATCTCTACACGTGCAGGTGAGCAGCGTTTAATCTTACATCGCTCATTCTCCTTTACAACTCAGTGAGCAAGTGTGGCGATAAATGAACGTGATTTCTCTTGCATTTACAGTCGAGATCTCTGAGGAAAGACTTCCTCCACCCAAGCGCCTTCATCTCCTCCGACCACAACTACACGGTGGAGGACGCCGTCCAGCAGAAGAGACGCATCCCACGGCTGGAGGAACCTGAAAGCCGCGCAGCAGTCAGGAGAGACCGCTGGAGTGTCACTGGGAGGAAACGACGTAGTCTTGCCCAAAAACATGTACCATGTCCTGAAAGGAGCAGAAAGCATTAGGTCGTTCTCGTATTGTACTGACATTCATATCGTCTTGATTCTGAATCCGAGAACTGACACTGTGTTTAAACGTTGTTTCTGGTCTTTATTAAAGATTTTGTTGTGTATTGATCACGGGTTATTGTAGTAAAATCCTTCACAAGTGGTTTTTAGTGTTAAATGCTGAAATTATATAGTGGACAATCAAGTTGGTAAGATTCACGTCTTATTGTTTCTGAATTTGCTGTTGTGGGAAAGAGTTTGATAATGATATAGGAAATCATTTTCTCATTATTAGCGGTCTTTGCAGATCAGGGTTTCTTTCCCCAATGAAAGAATTAAAGAAGTCTCATATGCTCATGAAGGCTGCATTTCATTGATCAAAAAGCCAGAAAAAAACAGTAATATTGAAAGTGTATCATGTGATACTTCAGACTGGAGTGAAAATTCAGCTTTGCATCACAGGAATAAATTATATTTTGAAGTACATTAATATAAAAACCATCATTTTATATTGTAATAACAGTAGGCAATATTTTTCTGTATTTTTGATGAAATAAATGCAGCCTTGATGAGCGTAAGAGACTTTACAAGTGAAAAAACATTACAAGTCTTACTGATCCCACACTTTTGATCGGGGGTTTATTGATATGACCCTGTTTATAGACAGATTCATCAAGCTCTATCACAGGTCTTGTCATCAAAGGGCTTGTTGAGAGGTTTTGTGCAGCTTTCTTTGGCTGGAAAGGGAAATTATATAATATCAACCTGTGTGTGTGTGTGTGTTTTAAATGGATATATTCAATCTTTTTGGAAAGTTCCTCTTTATATTCAGTAGAAATCATCTTTTTGTAGAACGTTATGGTATGTGTTAGTTAGTTTAGCAACACACAACCCATTGTATAGTAAAAACATAGTTGTAAAAGCTAATATGTTATGGAGTCAACGGCAGTGTTTTAGTGTGTCCAGCAGGTGGCGCTGCTTTTCTCCATCAGACTTTCTAGCAATAACATGACGTGAATTGAAGTATCCATACTCAGAATGTGTCCTCTGCATTTATTCATAAAGGGTTAGTACACACACACACACACACACACACACAACAGAAAGTGATGATAATGAAGGATTATTCACACCCTCTTCACGATTAGCAACGCAACATTATTTTAGCATGAATGTGTAAATTTACTGGGAGACGAAGCTACTTGTACTCTATGTCGGATTAAGATTTTAGATTCAAATAGCTTTATTGGCATGATAAGGAGTCTTCACGTGTCCAAAACATATAAGCATTAAATATACATATTTACACACAGTTACATGTTAAAAAACAGAACGTACTTAAGAATACTGTAAAAAGTAATCTTAGAATCTATAGAACTGTAAAATGGAGTACTTTAATAAAATGCAGAATCTTGTCATTTCATGCGTTCTGTTCCACTGACAGTCAGGTGTAAGCTCACGTCCATACAGTGTACATCAATGCATTTCTACAGAAAATTCCATTTGTACCCTTACATGCTTACAGCATATACATGCAAGTCAATAAGCAGAGTTTCTTTTAACTACACAAGAGGAAAGTCAACCCTAACCCGAAAATATGAACTGAACTGCCATTTCCTTGGTTTTCTCTCTTATTCTCCATGTGTCTTTTAGGAATTCCCTTCCATTCAAAACTCCACCCAGATCTGCAAGAAGATTGTGTGTCGATTCTTCTGTGTTTTTGTGCATGTGTACGTCCATCATTTTGATCAGATTCTCCAGATGTCAGCTGAAGCTCATGTCAACACCTTCCTTAAGCATTTTTGCTACTGTTTTACTGAACTTATAACCTTATAGATCCAAAGGGCTGGAGAATGATACACACATGAACACTTGCACACAGAAATACATTTACCTGTAAGTTTTGACTTCAGTTACAGTGAAGATTTGTCAAATTTTCACAGACACACAAAAACATGTGACCTCAGTTTATGTCTTGATGACATGACATCAAGAAAGCATTTTTGTGTTATGGACAACTTGAAGTTTCTTTTTTTAAATGCTGAAAGTCTTATGGCAACTGAAAGTTGCTGTAAAGATGAGGTCATCACAGGGGTGGTCCAAAGCTTCTTGACAGGCGATATCTATGGTTTGACCCATTTCAGAGGTGGCAAAAATGATTGTTTTAAATTAATATTTAAAATAGAATTCATAGGATTTATAGAAAAAACCTCTCTATGAACTAGACGAGCGCTGCCGTGCTCAGTGACGTTTTTCAGAAGCAGAACAATATTGCATCATCAGTTCAGCAATCCGTACAGTGTTCACTGAAATTCTTTTCCTTTTCTCTGCCTCTGCCTCAAATCTATAAAAGCAGCATCTTTTCTTCTCACAGAGGGATCAGCCAAACAGAGCGAGCACGCAGCACGTGCATGAGGACACAATATCAAAAGTAGTGATGCAACGTTTTATCAGGTCACCTTGTCTGTGCAAAATGAAATTGAAACGCAGCAGAAACTGTAAGGCCCTTGTGACGGTTCTGCTGATATACAAAGAATTAGTTAGAGCTCCCCGATTACCTGGAATCAAAACATTTCCCTGTCTCGTTCACTTGTATCATCATGTGAAGAATCGATACATTTCACAATAAAATAAGTTTTTTTCTAGTTTTTCCCAGAGGATTTTTTCATTCTTTTGCTTTGCATTGAGACCCAGTTTTATTCTCAGCAGTATGTGTTTCTATGTTTCTACTTAACTTCAACACTTTAACAACATTTAAGCTCTTCATCAGTTGCACTTACTCTAATTTAACACGTGTTTCTTTAATGCTGCTTTATTCCACGGCGATACCGGCAAGCGCAGGCTTTTTCTGATCCGGATTAGACCATGAGAAGTTTGTGGGATGTTTCTGCTTTGTTTAATCTTAGATTTGTAATCTACGGCATATATAACTTTCAGACCTGTCGGTGTTGTTGTGGTTTCATCTTTAAGCACGAGCTCTGGTCTGCAGCACAAGGCAGACCTGCATATATTTGCCTGCTCGAATGTTCTTCAATATTCCGATTTTTTTCTCTCACATGGGGTCACTGTGAGTTTCTGTTTGCGGGCCTGCGTGTGACCTCGGTGACCCTAACGCTAACATGGGGGAAAAATCAGCATCGTCAGGGCCGCCGCTGTGTGTGCAGATTCTGTCCGCCGTTGCTCTGGTGTGTTTCGGCTTGTACTGCATCATGAAAGGAGTTTCATTCAGCCTCTTTAACTGGTGGTACATTCTGGGTGCAGCTTGTCTTCTGGCTACAGCCTTTGCTGTGTTTCGTGTCTATGAGGTTTGTGTCATCATGGCTCAGAGAGAGATGGCAGAGGGAGAACAGCTACCGTGATCATGTTGACACCATTAGTCCTGATGACTGAAGGATGCTCAGTGTGAAGATTGAATCATCATGTGGAGGGAAACAGCATCAAAACAGCAGAAGGTCAAGCGGGTGTGTCAGGGACAAACTGATTACAGTAATCACCTGCATTTTAATGTACTGTATATAACGTAAGAAACTGAAAGAGGTCAATTAAATTCCCCAATGTACAAAGCAAATGTGTTGTGCTGTTTCATAATACTAAGTACCAACAGTTATTATTTGTGATTTTTTTTTACAAGTGTTGATGAATGTCTTTCTTTGCTGGATGTTTATTGAGCTCAGAGCTGCAGGTGCTTCAAGAGAACAATATTTACATCAACATGAATCTCAGAATCCAACAACAATATTATTTATTTTTATTAAAAACAAGCTTAATACTGTCAGTAACACAAACATCACACCAAACTACTCAGTATCTGTAGCACACGTTTCACAACACACAGAACTAAACACAAATCTGATACCTGGAATACACAATGTGTGTAAAACTGTATTTTGTGAATCCTGGTTAGAGGATTCACACGGCTGTGTGTGTAACATCAACCAGCTTCTTCTGCAGAGCAATCGATACCTGCATACGCAAATTTCTCATAGAGGGTTGTGTTGACGTACGTCTAAAGGCAATGAGAGAAATACGAGTTGAAGCTTAAACTTTCACTTATGTCAGCAGCACAAAGATTAAAGCTCTATATCTGATACCTTTCTCTCTTCCAGCATACGATCAAGCGACATCAAGATCTGAGCAAATGAGGGTCTCTCGTAAGGCTTCTCCTTCCAGCACTGTTTCATGAGCTCATACCTGGAGAGAGAGAGAGAGAGAGAGAGAGAGAGAGAGAGAGAGAGAGAGAGAGAGAGAGAGAGAGAGAGAGAGAGAGAGAGAGAGAGAGAGAGAGAGAGAGAGAGAGAGAGAGAGAGAGAGAGAGAGAGAGAGAGAGAGAGAGAGAGAGAGAGAGAGAGAGAGATTCCGAGTTCCAAATTAAACTTAATTTAGCAAAATTTGAGTTTTAAATAAAAAAAACCTGGTTAGTCCCATTATAGTGTCCCCTCACGCCACCAGACAGAAAGTGAAAGAGAGTAAAGGAGAGAGTAAAAGAGCTATTAAGAGTCAGACAGACTCATGTTTTTTTGTTTTTGTTCATGTACTCATTCATGCAAATAAACACAAGTCAGACTTACACCTCGTCATCACAGTTCAGAGGTTTCTCCAGCCGATAGCCTTGTGGCAGCTTTTCGTAGAGCTCTGCGCATGTCATACCGCAGTACGGCGTTCCACCTGCCAATCAAAAGCCAATGAATCACCTGTTCAATGTAGAAAGTGTGTCACATACAGACTGTTGAGCATGACACAGACCTAAACTCACCACCTCCCACAGCAAAACACCATAAGACCATCTGCTCAAAGAAACAACAGAGATTACTCACAGGAGGCGAGGCTTTTACACATAGTGAACCGCTGAGATAAAAGGTCTTTTACACGTCACTGTTGGTTGTGTACACGCTGTAGTTCAGAGATTCGATGGCCATCCACCTGACAGGAAGACGACCCTGCAGAAAGACACGCGTGTTAAAATCACACGTGTGTAGTGATGCGTATAACAGCAGACTTATCTGTGCACGTACCATTGTCTTCTTTACATAAACCTCTTGTCCTCTGGACAGGCCGAAATCAGCAATCTTGGCCACAAAGTTTTCTCCTACCAGAATGTTTCGAGCCGCTAAATCACGGTGAATAAACTGCAACATAAGAGCGTTTATTCTGAAGCTCATTTGTCTGTGAGTAGCAGTTGAAAACGGCAACTAAGTAACTGCTCACATTAATATCATCATAATATCACCTGTTTTTGGCTCAAGTAGTCCATGCCGCGTGCCACATCCGCAGCAAAGTGCAGTAACTGCTGTGACGAGAGCGTGGACGCTGTGCTGTTGGCGATCGCAAAGGCCGGATCGGTCTCCAGTACTCTGCTTTTACGCAAAAAGTCAAGGAGGTTTCCGTGAGGAGCGTATTCAATGGCCAAATATAGATAACCTGTGGCAGAAATGGACAAAACTGTAAAGACACCACAGCATCCGTGAGGGTTTCTGAATATTCGATGTAAAGTACCTCTGTGTTCACACGCTCCCAGTAGGTTGATGATATTTGGATGATGACCTAGTTTACACAAGACCTCGAGTTCCCCCGCAAAGTCTCGATGGTCGTCCTTAGACGCGTACTCTGATGTCAAGACACAGAACGAGAGGTGAAGACAGACTGCTCGTGACATGCTCTAAATAGTCACATGCTTTCTGTTCTGTTCACCTTTCATTCTCTTTATGGCAGCATCCATCCTCAGTCCATCTTTTTTAATGCGAGCTTTCAGCACCTGGCCAAAGTTTCCCTCTCCAATCACATCTTGAAACTTTATATCGCTCCACTCCAGGGTGGGATAAGCCACAGACTGGCTGGGGTTAAGCGTTTTCTTCTGCACGTTCAGAGATCCAGAGCTAAACTGGACCACAGGCTCGTCTCTCTGTAAACCCACAGTAAATGTACACACTTTAAACACACTTTAGAACTAAACGTACAGACATAGATATAGAGCAAAAGAGTATATCAATAGCAGGTATTATAGAACATGGCATTATTGCAAATCTTTTCTACGATGTAGATGTTGATGTACATGCAGTAACTGTAAGTGAAAGCTAAACAAGCATATCATTACAATATTACAATATATGCCAATATTACTGATTCATGTAATGACAATCTATTAAGATGGCCTACTTAGAAGGTGTATATCCTGAGACATTTAGTCATTTACTGTAGCTTGATAGATAACAGGCATCAAAATAAACCAGACACACCATTCCAACTTACGTGGAAACAGAGCAAAAAAAGAAGAAATGACATGAAAACAGGAGAAGTAGGCCAGAAAGTTCTATAAGACTATAGCAGATCATTATACGCAATATTACTAAAGTATGAAATAATGATCATGAACACACCACTATGTTGTGAAAGGCTTGCATCATGCGTCTCTGGTAGTTGGCTCTCTTAAGCTGTAGTACGATACAGAAGGCCAGCAGTATTGTGATGCAGGTCATAGCAGCAGATCCCAGTATAGCATAGAAGAGCATATTCCCATGACCTCCAAACCCATACAACTCTAAAACACACACACACAGTCAGCCTTTAGTAATAGTAGAAACCTATACAAATAAATATCATACAAATATAAATATATATATATATACATTTTAAACTATTTGTATTTTTTAAGTTTAGGTGTCTTTGGATATTGTTTTGTGTTAATAGTGGTACAGGTTTGGTCTGTCCCACATTGTATTCTGTTAACAAGCAGCAAAATAACTGAAATAACGGTTTTCATGATTACATCATTGTAAACCGCGCTCTGAAGATGTCTTCTAGACTAATGCAGGTTCAGCTACCAATAATCTTACCAATCAGAGTTATGTCATGGAGATAAAAGACTGCAGGAAACATATTCGCATGCACATACAGTATAACAAAGATGATTCTCATAGACTGACGTGAACTCTCCTGCGGCGTCAAGGTCTTGAGGGTTAACTGGGGTCTCTCTGCACTCTCTCCTATGTTGTTTATAGTGCAGAGCTCCAGCTGGTAAGTGGTGTCGCTTCTTAAGCCTCTGAGCTGAAACCTCATGCTGGTCTGCTCTGTCTGCACACCGAGCTCCACCTGCTGACTGTAGTCCGACTGCTCTGTCTGCTGGTAACGAATGATCGCTCTGGAGATGGAGTGACCCTCAAGCACAGACCACGTGACGATGGCCGAGGTGTCGCTAATGTTGCAGGTGGAGATGTTGGTGGGTGGTGGAGGAAGCTCTGACGGATAAAAGAGAACTTTCAAATAAGAATGAGGGGTAAACTCATTCAGACACAGCTGGAAACCAACATGGCGTACCGATTTGCCGGTGTCCCCATCGGGTTACTTGACTAGCCTAACCAGCAAAACTTCTCCAGTCTCACCTGACTGGAATAGCAATATCAATTATTTAAGACAAACAACATGAGAGCCGTTAAAGTCGGGGGCGGAGTTGTGTTGCTAACCCCCCAATATTCCAATCATCAGTTCCAACCCCCCAATATTTCACATAAAAATGACAGTAGATCACATCAGTTTAATGAAGTTATGAGGTGTATAATCCGATAACGCTACACGTAAAACAAATATGATTTTTAATTTTTTTCATAAAAAAATATCAGACAGCAAACCAACATTTAACCTCCCCCACCAATGTTCGAACCAAATCTAGGCCCTTGGTTAATGTCATGCTTACGGTCGCTCAGTGTCCAGGCAGTGACAGTAGGACACGGCTGTCGGTTGGCACTGGGGCTCATTCGGACCCTACACTGGTATTTGTGTCTGGGTTTCAGCTCGGTCAGACGGAGGCCAGAAGAGTTTGAGGAAAGCTGGAATCTCATCACGGTTGCTGAAGCACCAGTTTGCAGACACTCGACCTCGTAACCCCACTCCTCTTCAGCGTGAGCCGTGTCCCACGACAGAAGCAGTGAAGTCTGGCTCATGGCTGTCAGTTTCACACCAACAGGCAACTCTAAGGACAAGCACATGACATTGCTGTTATCCCATATCCCATTTGATTTCCATATGATTCTCCAGATGATACGATGGGCGTTTGTACCGAGCATCTGTGTGGAGAATGTGACGGCAGGTCCGGGCTGGCCTGTTCCGCCTGCTCCACGCCGACTGAGCTGCACGAATATGGTGTATTGGGTCATGGGAGAAAGATTTTCCAACATCAGCAGAGAGCTGCTCGCTGTAAACACACAGACAGCTCAACCAACATATATCGACAGATATATAGATTAGTATAGAAAACTTATAGATACGTTTTCTGTAACTTCAGGGAGATTTTTTTAATATGTAAATATATTGTCATTCCTTTGTGTCATCACAAATGTTAGCGATAATAAAATGAATTGAAACAACACAAAGGTCAGAAATGGTCAATGGTTCCGGAGACATCTGCAACTTTAGCAAAGATACTGTATGATAAGCTCATAAAATTTCTATCACCTTTGAATTCTTTTGCACACTGTACATAATTCAGACACAAAATATATAGAGTATATCAGTTGTGTCATTTAAAGAAAACACACACACTCAGTCACAGTTACCTTCAACGCTTTTCCACGCAGATGCGCTTGTTTGTTTGTAGAAGACTCTGACGGAGGTTAAAGGTCCATCTCCAGTGTAAGGATCTTTATTAAGCAGAATCAGCAGGTGATACGGACCGCTGGCGTTCAGGATGGGAGGGTTTTGTGGCTGGGGTGGAACTGACATGAAGGGGATTATTGATCTGTTCACAAGTAACTGTTGCAGGGGGTACAAATGAAAGTTTCCTTTTACATGTACTTTGGTGAACATCTCACCTTTGACGTTTACCAAGAATTCTTTCTCCTCACAAAAGTTTTTGGTTTTAACATGACACGACCAGCGACCGGCATCAGACACAACAATCTTCTCCACCCTGAACATAGATGTTGTCTGATGATTATCTGTGTGAGTGTCCACAGCCTGATGAAAACCACAAGGAACACGTGAGCGTATGAATAAGCAGCTGTTAACGGAGGTAAATAATGTGATGGGACTCACATATAGAGTCGTTTTGTCTGGTTTTAACAGGCTTATTTCACCGTGTAGAGGAGCAGGTTGGCCTACGGCAGAGCAGTTGACTCTGTACTCGACTCCAGTGTTGATCTCAGTGTCTCTTAGGCTGCTCATGATTACAGGTCTCGCGTCTTTGATGAGAATCAGAATTACAGACTTTTCAGATACAGATTGACTGTGTTGTACGCTCACATGTGTAATGATTCGTACCTTGTTTCTCACAGCGAGCGCCGTGTCTGCCTGCACACACGCATCCTCTAAAGCGATCGCATTTTCCTTCCACTACACACTTACATTTCTGTTTACAGCCTGCGCCGTAGGAACCGGCAGGACACGCTGAAAAACACGAATCTGGCATGTTTTGTAATCATTCAAAATAATCAAAAATCTCTTCATATTAGTGTCCTCCTATACACATAGTTTTAGTGTGATCTTCAGTACACCAAAATGACTTCAGGTATTAAATTATAATATATATTAAACCCACAGAACTAAAGTATTGTCCTACAGAGATAAAGTTTGTTATTTTGAAACTTGTGTAATAAGTGGGCAGGTGTTCTCACCCTCGCTACAGTTTAAGCCCCTCCATCCAGACGCGCACGAACAGCCGTACGGGTCTCTGAGACAGAAGATTAAAGCTCGACATTGTCCGTCCATACATCGCTCCTTACAAGTCCGTCCAAAGCGTCCCTCACCGCACACTACACGATAAGTTAAAGTTAACTACTAAAGGGCGTCATGATGTGTGGTGTCTACAAATCTGACCAGTTAGTTTGTGTGACTTGATGCCTCACGTATTGTGTGTCCTGTGTTTTTGACTGTTGGTATATTTGCAAATACCCACATTTTGACAAATCTAAGAGCAATAAATGCTTAATGGAATTAGGTGGACATTATGGGTCATTACATATGAATCATCAGATTGTGGAAGGTCACTTTTTACAATCATAATTTTCGTTTACTAAAATAACACAAAATATGTTTGATTATGGTAAAGATATCTTAACTTTTATGAAGTAAACTCAATCCTCTTAGCGAAACAGAAATGTAAATATTACAGATGAATACAGCTACTTCAATAAATGAAAATATAGAATTCATTTCAAAAATATAGAATAAGACTGTTACCAATTTCACAGGTGTCTCCTTTGAATCCCGGAGGGCAGATACATTCTCCCGTCCCATCGTGACACATGCCTCCATTAGCACAGAGCGGACATGCCTTTGAACAGTTCACTCCCCATAAACCCTGCCTTACAACCTGTTAACAAAACATAACCTTTATGGAACTATATCTCACAATTTGCAGAAAACACATTTGTAACATAATCTTTACTACAAACATTTATCCATTTTTTAGGCTACAACTTTATTTTCATAGAGACAAAGCAGAAAAGAATTGTCATTTGAATGATACCGTACAGTATGTTACCATTTCTGCACATCAGTTACAATAAGCTAGCTCAATTGCGCTAAAAATGAACTTATCACACACATTATTTTATGAGGAACTCAGCCGGAAATAGGATTTCTGTACAATGAAATAATCCTACAATTCACAATATTTCCCAAGAAAGTCTTACTCCTGACGATCAGGCGAGTTATCGCTGAGCTGAACGGAGCACCAGAAATATATCGAATGGCATAAATTCCAGCATGATTTTCTGCCTTTGCGTTGATTATAGAGTATTGAACCATGTCCATAATGTCCTCTTTGGGTGATGAGTGTTCAAAATTTCCTTAAAAACAAAATGATCAAATCTATAACATTCTACAAAATGTTGCTGGTGTTTTGTCAAAAAAACAAGAACAATATGCTTCCCTTGAAAGGTAAACATTATAAAGTCAAAAACACAGTAGTAATAATAATGACAAACTTAATTAATGCCACTTAGTTCACCTGAATGTGTCCTCATACCGTTTTTAAAAATGACCATGTCCTCTGGTAAATCTGTCTTTCTTGTGTAAGAGATATTTACATCTTCACCTTCATTCACAGTCACTGTCAGGGATTCTGGGAGGAAAGAAGCTGAACAAGAAGAAAAGGCAAACCAAAATCTCACATTTAACTGTTTACGTTCAGCATTCAGAGTTTGATCATTTGTATCAGGCTGTGAATAAAGTGGCAGAAAGATTTATCATCCACAAAGCTTTTGACAATTGCTGGAACTAATTCATATTATTTCATTATTTTGGTAACAAACGTAATAAAATGCTCAGCTGTCAGATTGTTTACCTTCACTGAGCATCTTGTAAGTGTAGATTTTACTTCTGTTGGAGTTTTTGATCTGGCAGTAAAACACTCCGAAGGTGTGATTGCGTGACATCCAGGTGACTTTAGCGGCATCGTGGCGGCTTCCGTCCGGCTCTGCTCTCAGGATATGAGCTTCGTGATCAGGAGATTCATGACCCAAGCTTAAGGAACCGCTGCCAGAAGAGCTCCAGTCGCTGCTCACACACAGAAGTGACGGTGTGTTTGATGAGAACACAACTGGGTCTGGATTTATGAAGGTCACATCTGAGATGTCCAGAGCACCACCTTAAAAACAAGAGACGTGATGACAGCAAGCGTTGTGTAAATTGGTCAAATAACTGTAAAACTTAAGGACTTATCATACTCTGTTAATACATACTCGTTGTGTTTTGAAAAGATATTGCCTTTTTCATTTCCTCCATGCCAACAAAACTATTAGATATTATGTTTGTCAGTAATCAGTCCACATTTACACATCTGGAAAACACTTTCATGGAAAACAATTTATGGTGAAATCTCTGTAATGTACTGTCTCCACAGGCCTACTTACTGGAAGACTTCGGATATCAGCTTTAGGGTTTTAAACTTTATCAATAATGCTCATAAAAAAACATTTGTGGAAAATATTGCAATCACTTAAGTACTTTTTTCCAGGGAAGGCTAATATTCATTCATGATGATGCAAATTCTTTATGCATTTCATAACCATCTTTATATCATTCCTGTATTCTTATTACCTATGTTTTAGCGTGGAGTATATTTATATCATTATTAAGCGTCCCATCAGTTCAGGCAAGCCACATCAGTCAAGCCTGAAGCACATTATTTATTATTATTATTATATTATTAATTATATCACAACTAATAAAAATCTAAATTCAGTCAAAATCATCAGACTATCAAATTCAGTCAATCATAACATAACACAAACACATAGCATAACACAATCACAATCGTAAATTAATTATATAACAACCAATAAAAATCAGACCAAATTAAAATTCAGACCTACACAGCTTCGAATTTGAGTAAATTTAGTACATTGCTGTAAATCAAAAACTTTTTATCAAATTACTGATTGCAGCTGTGATGCGTCAGATGAGAAATGACGCTCCAAGTGAGTCTGGGTTACTGGAAGACTGCTGATATTAGATATTAAATTAGCTTAGGGTTCTGTCATTTCTGTTACCATCTGGTCTTAACTCTTTACCTTTTCGATATTTCCTGTTTACACTTTATCCTTTTATTTTTTTTGTCTGTAAAGCTGCTTTGAAGCAAGGCTACAATGAAAAAGGTGCTATACAAATAAACTTTAACTTTAACAGTCACTTGCAAGGAAATCTCTATAACGCAGTCACCTAACCCTAACCCTAAATCCCTGTAATGCTCATGAAATCATTACATCTTAACACACATGCAGACATGGGCCGATGCCATTTCACGTTAAATTACCGTCAAGCTGAACTGCAGTACCTGTGGTGATGGAAAACTATTTCTGTACAAGAAACTGAACACGGAAAACCTCACCCTGCTTTTGTTCCTGTAACAATAGTCGTACAATTACAAACTTGTTCTGGGTGTGGACTTGCATTTTGATTGGGCATTTTGATGCATTATAAAACAATCCTGTAATTCTGTCATAAGATATAATCCAAATGGTACAAAGTCACACACCATCTGCATCTCGCACATGTCTCATTCTAAAGCCTCTTAATTGTTTAATCACAGAAAGACATATGTTTTTTGAATGTCGCCAAAGACTATAGACAATACCACAGAGACAAACTTTAAAAACAGAAGTATGTGTGTTTGTGGGGGGAGTGTGAAAAGGTATAAGATAAACACACAGATTAAAAAAAAAATGATGCTCAGAGGAAAAGTAATTATTTTCAACACAGAATCACATTGCACAATTTTTAACCTATAAGGGGCATGTAGATCACAAACAGCAGGAAAGTCAACTCAAACACTTTGTCTAATGGGTAAACTGAAGAAATAACACAAAAACGAACTCTCGTTAGCATGATCTGGAATGATATATGAAATATTTCATGCTGCAGTAAAATAAGCACAGGCTATTTTAAGCACATAACTGTATGAGTAAACTAGTGAGTTAGGGTTAGGGTTAGTTTTTCCATCAACAATAGGGTGAGGATGTTTCTGTAATAAAACACCCGATAAATGTTTCTGTTAGGGTCATACACATCTTATTTGTGTGAATGAATTTTTATGGTTACAACGTTTCAAATGTCCTGACTGGTAATGATGAGATTCATTGTGGCAGTGTGGGATCACGGTGTGGAGCCATGAGGACGTTCTGACATCTGATTTTTCAGCAGTTCAATATCCATGTTTCTGCTTTAAGAGGATTATTTCATTAAAACTACATCACTCTTATTTATTTATTGTAGCTGGAGCCTGTCAAGCATGAAATCTTTAGTCTTTCCTCCTCTTCCTTTTTTTGGTAACATGACCAGGTTCTGGGTTCTTCTACAATGATCTCAAACGAAAGATTATGTTTATTATAACTAGACAAATGCCATGATATAGCGCAAGAAACAGCAAACAGTTTTGTGGTGGCTATATAGTTCCAGGTCAAGAGATCTCACGTGCACACACACACCTTAAAAGCTATATTACTTAGGACATTTTAGAGACATTTACACATGTGGGAGATGTACAGAATATGGCAGGTATACATTTTCATTAGTATGTGTGTTTCACCACTGCTAATGATGTATTCTGCTTTTTAACTCCCAGAGGAACACTAGGAGGTTGCTCTTTCATAGCTCAGGACATTCAAGACAGTTTTATTTCAGTTGCGTATAAACTTTGTTTTAAAAGTTTCTTTTAAATTGCAAATCAAGTCTTTTTGTAAATACATTGAGAAGAAACACTTAAGAAGAATTATTTAAGTTCATATTGAAATGTTCAATTTTACTGACTTTTAGATGCAGACCTGGTAAAGCTCAATTGGTGACAATGTTGGTATCCAACACCCTCATCCTCATACAAACATGTTTCTAGGGTGACTGTAATATAATACCATAAATATTATCTTTGTCAGAGTTCTAACAATAGAATTAAGTCAAGTTACATTAGACTTTGTGTCATTTTAATGATCAAATATTAGTTCTTTAAGATGTGCGTCACAAAACCATTGAGTATGTCAAGAATCATACAGAGATGTTTAAGAAATATTCATAGTGTCACCTGTGAGCAAGCAGCCAATCAGATGCAGCATGGCACAGGAGAACAGGTGACTCATGGTCCTCACACCACAGCGCTGAATTCGGGCGCGAGACACTGTCTTTGGGTTCATCCACATTCACAGAGTCAGGCCGTCCGCATACATCCCTCGATTCAGACACAAATGAACTCTCCCTTTCTCTCTCTCTCTCATTCCTCACTGTGTCTCCACCCCTCTTGTCCAGGCACAGGGAGTTCAAGTTCCTTTTTCCTGTTTCCTCTCTGTGAGCTGCGAGGATGCAGAGGGCCGCGAGCCTGAACAATTGCATATCATTAATTGCAGCTCCTGAAGGGCGGGTCCTTCTTTAGGACAGAGATTCAATATTAATAAACCATATCTGTTTATTGTCTGACATTATGAAATGTTTGATTTACAGTGCACTAGTTTTTGTTAGCTTCCATTATATACTTACATTATAAGTTACCTTTTTCATACGCTGTTCCTTGAAGTTAAGCTGTCAGTGTTTTCCATGAGTTCGATTTTTCCTGGGCTGGTAAAGAAGAAATTCAAAGTTTCAAAAAGATTTCAATAGTTTTAGAAAGATTGAATTTGAATTGCAGCAACATGCAATTAATCGCATACATCTCATCTCAGAATTAAGATGTACTTAATGGTTTGATTTGTAATGTTTTTTAGTACTCATTCTCTAAACACTAAATCTCACTTAACCACTAAACCATACTAAATACACATAACCTTAAATATTTTATAGGGCCTTTGATGTAAAACAAATTGAAATAATAGCGCTATGTAAGGTTAAAAAAGACAAACAACATACAGGTCAACAAAGCAAAACAGTAAGTTTGTGCTAATTGAAATCCCTGTAATTAATTCCCTGTCATTTGCTACTGACAGATTAATTTACATTTTTACTCCTGACATCAATCCTGGTCTAGTTTGCAGCTTAGCCTTTGTCCACATTAAGAGTCGAACTGACAAAGTTGTCTATGAAGAAGTTGGCCCTTCATCCAAATGCGTAGTGGTCAACTGGAGCCTAAATCCTTCCTTAGTACACCACAAACAACATGCAAGTGAGGAAAACCCCAAAACGAGCATTAAAAATTAAACAATGAACATGATAAAAATAAATTAGAAACAATAAAATCAATGGTAGGATTACACTTTGCAGATTGGATTTCAATTGAACATTTTAATTAAGTCAAATAACGCTGATCGAAAGCAAATCTTTATGTCAAATGCCAAAGTTCCTTTAAAACATTTCAAAAATTGTAAGGATGTGCATTTTTGGAATCATAAGAACTTGAACGTGATGCGTGCAGCAACCGGTAACAAGTGGAGAAATGAAGAGTTGTTCTTCTCTGCGCTCCTGAAAGACCAGTCGAGCTGTTCCATAGTAAACAGAGGTTACGTGACGCTGCATGATGACATCACAACATTGTTATCATAGAGCTTCCCTGACTATTTCAGGATTAAGACAAGCACATCACAACACAATCACAAAGGCATTCACACTTGTCTTTCAAATGCATATATCATCAACATCCATAAACAGATGCATAATAATGCCATGTATGAATAATCCATATTTACCAGGGGCGTTAGAATCTCACACATGAAATCAGATCATGAATGATTTTGGAATGATGATGATTTTGGTCTATTAACACTCCCAGAGCACCATAGGAAAATTATTCTCACAGACCTTCGACTGTAGAGAGAACCAGTTTAAAGAATGATTGTTTAGACAGACCTTTGTCTTCCTGTATGTGTGTGTGTGTGTGTACGACAATGAACTTACTCAGCAGCTGTTGAAATAAAGGGAGATTACTCATACAAAGATTTTAATGCAACTACTTCAGTGTGTTAACAGTGAGCAGAGCTAAAAGTAAAGATGTCAGAGAAAAGTGATAAAAGAGGTTCTTCAGGCTGTGAGAGGTCAGTCACTTGTGGATTTCCTCTCTGAGGTCTCACGCCCAGAAGAGGCTCAGAGCCAGAACTGGGCAGCAAGATATTAAAAAGAGCTCAGACGTTCGCCTTAGCAGTTAGGAATGAGATATTTGTGAATATCAAAAAATGTTATATTCTTTGCAGTTAAAATGTCAGAAACTGTGTTCAAATTTGAGTTGATTGAAACATTCTCCTGAATTGGCATGCACAGACTACTGCCTTACTCTGACCGCTGCTGGACTAAAAAGTCCTTTAAAATAAAGGCCTCATTGGTTGCAGCATTATAAGACAGGTGCTTGAGTTATGACTATATATGTGAAAACCAGGCTTAAATGTAAAAATCTAATTCTGAGATAACGAGCATCAAAGTTTGATTTCAACTATTCATTTCACTATGATTTCAATCTTTGACATGACCTTACTAAGTCAATATTAAAGATATCAATGTTAAAAGAATTAATATTCTTTACATTATGGCAAATGATTTTATGTAGAAAACACAAACAAACTCACAAAAAATTACTTTAGCTGGGTTTTCACAGACTGGGTCACATATGTGTGAACCGTATTCTAATATATCTTAGAACCAAAGAATTAAATTGTAATTTGTGTTCTAGATATGTGAGGAGCTGCAGTAATAATATCCACATCATCAAACACACTGAATTGCTCCCATCTATTTGCTTGATTAGACATTTATTTTAAAGAATAATTGAAATGGTGTATTAAATAAAGGAGCTGGTTGATAAAATAAATAGTCTTTTGTTGAGATTACTTGTGCTGAACCACTTGACACAACTTTATAAAGTAAATCCAACAATTGATTTTTTTGAGTGTGATGCAGCAACATAATTACACAGCCATGAATAAAGAGACTCAGTGCAACAGATTCTTCAGCTAAACCTTCATTAAATCTACATTATTAGGGTTACCCTTTACAGTAATACAAACTCAAAGCTTCATTTCTTTGTAAACAGTCTGAAAACTGCAGCAAGAGGTCTTTTACTGAGGAAAACAAAACAATCACCTAAACCTAAAACTGTTAAATTTATATATAGTAACTGTAAAAAAAGTTCATCATCTAACAGCACATGTCAAAGTCTTCCTCTAAAGCCCAGCTGGCTGTAAGATCATTGATTTAAATGTGAATTTAGCTGTTCCTGTTGAAAAGGAAGCAGTGTAAGGAGTCTCAGTTTCTAGTGCCCTGCAGGGTATCTGTCAGTATCTTATTGTACTCCGTCAGCTGTTTGTTGACATTCTTCTCCACCGGGCGGTAATCAGTCTCTACGCCCTTTGAGGCGATGACTAGAGAACAGAGTTAAGGATCATTACAATCAATATTTTTCATCTATATCCTTTCAGAATAAAGTAAAAAAAAAAAGGCTACCAGTGCTTTTTATTCATTTATTGTGTTTCTTCTATTTAAATAATTCTACCTGATTTATTGATTTGTATATGTGCTGTTTCTATATTGAAAATAAATTCCACGTTTTCAATAATTGTAAAGTGTAACATTAAAAACATCAGATGAAGCGCAGGGGTCTGTGTGCTGTGATGGACTGTAGGCTACAATTATAAGCTTTGTGATATTTCACTAAAACTTAGTGAAGTGATGTAGAACTGTAATGTGATCGACAGACCTGAAACTACTTCACAGGTGTGCATTACGTGAAAATGAACACACAACTCACAACATTTGCCAACCAATCTGATAATTCAACAGCTTGTGGTTTAAATCTATATATTTTGTTTAGATCAAATTAATAAGAGCAAATGATCAGAAAAAGGATACACTCTTTCATCACATAGTTGTTCTGTTCATAATGTTGCCACTTTCTTTCCATGTTGATCAGCTGGAAAAAAACGCAAACATGTAAACACTAATAACATCTGACAACAAATACACTGCGTATCATTCATGATGATGATGAGTAATGTAATTTTAAAGCATGTTTTAGATCTGTGTGTTAGGGTTAGGGTTGGGTGTACATTTACATGGAATCATTTAGCAGACGCTTTTATCCAAAGTGACTTAAGAAGGGAGAATTTAACAATTTGCCTCAAGAGCAAAAAGGTTTTGGTGGACACGGAGAAAGAGCCTGGCAGCTACTGTACCATCAGAGAGTAACTGAATAAGTAAATGTTTTTTAGATCGATTTGATTTAAGTGAGGGTCATAGCAGGTAATATATAAAAAAATGAAGGCTGATTTTGAAATTACACAACAGTTTAAAACTTTTAATACATTTCTAGCAGTGTTGATCAAAAGATGGGACACAGTAATGAAAATGTATATATATATAACCCTAACCCTCTTTCTTCTGTTACAACATAGCTATAATGATTTGATTTGAATAAAATAAAGAAAATCCTTGCATCATGGTGGTTTGTAAAAAAACATCAATTTGGAAATGTTTTCAAGAATTGGTAAGAAGCGTGTTATCTGAGCTCATCGTTATTTTTGTTTTAAGGATAGTGTGTAAATGTCCTGTGTAAACAGAATCGCTAACCTTTAACCTTTAACCTAGTGGTACAGCTACTCTTTGTGCGTGTCTTACCTCCACATGGGTCTCATGTTCTTGTAATTGACTTTTAAGAAAGTCAAACTCTTCATTCATTCTGTGTATTGTCTTCTTGAATGTGTCCTTCATCTGAATGAGCACAGCATGATTGTCCTGCAGCATCTACAAGAGAAAACACAACCACAACAGATAATGAGCTGCAGAACATCACAAACAGAAAGAATCATCCTTCGTAACAGAACCAGTTCTAATAATATCACCACATTTTCCTGCACATCGTACACAATTTTTTCCCCACAATTCTGTTTAGTTAAAAACACTGAGAGTTAGTCTTATTACCATTTTCCACACTTTTCTATGGGCAGACAGATGCAGACTTATGAATGGACAACAAGCTCATTGCAGTTAGTAAAGTGTGGAGGATATGTTACCTTTTTTCTGTCTTCCCCAGCAGCTTTGAGAGCATCTAGATCTCTATATGTGTTCAGTTCGTGTGTCATTACTTTTAGTTGATCTGTTAGAGTCTGGAGCTCTGTCTTGACCTTTCCTTCTAACTGTTCAACCTTCAGCAGGTCCTGCTGTAGATGCTCACTCTCTGTGTGCACAAACAAACATTAATACACTCACAATGTATCACAAAATACACAAGCGCATCAGGATCCAGTGTGCAAAGAAAGCAACTGCAGTTTTTGTTCATTGTATTGTGTGGACAACAACTGTTTATCCTACAGATGTCACTACAAACACACATTTGAGTTTTGATCAACTATAAACCCTGAACAAGGTGTAACCCTAACGTTTTACTTAATCTTGGGTGAAACATGTTTGCTCTGACTTTAAAGATTTGAAAGTTTATACACACCGATACACTGAAGTGACCATGTTGCCTCACTGGATAAAACCTCTGGGGAAATCAAGGCTTAATCTGTGGATATGCACACAGAAACCGGCACATTTGTGTGATGGGGCGTTTGGCCTTTTTTGAGAGGGTGGGAGAAGGAAGCTGGACAGGAAGGACGTGAAAGAGGGCAGTTTCCTCCTGATAGGCAGCATGCCCAGATTAGTGTTTGGAGAGAGACCGTGTGTGTGTGTCAGTTAAAAAGCCCTGTCAGCACTTCTGAGCATTCTGGGCTGCTGTTTCCTTCTCCAGACACACACACCTTCACTGCTGTTCTGCTTTGGTTTATTGCAAATATTTAGCCACGAGCAGCATTAAACAGATATATCTGTGTTCATTTACTTTGTGTAAGACAATCACACAGTAACTTGTTTTATCAGGACTACAAAAGTGAAATAATATAAGATCAACAAACAGACGAACAATGAGCTACTGACAGGAAGTGCTGTGCTGCTTTCTCACTGGTTCTGAGGAGATAAGACAATGTTTGGAAAAGAGAAAAGTATGTTGAGGAGTCTTATAAAGGAAGGAAAATCAGTGCGTCAGGAGGTTTTGGTCTGAAAGAGAAAGCTAGAAGAGTGTTTTATGCTATTAAAAGAACATTTAAGATCTTTGATAGTGTTATTATGTGTTATTATTGCTCTATATGGCTGTGAGGTTTGGAGTCCACAATGTCTAACAGATTACATCCTATTGAATCCCTGCACGCTAAATGCTGTAGAAAATTTGTAAGAGTTTAGAGAAGAACACCAACTAATGCATGCAGATACCCCCTAATAATCCACATCCAAAACCACCCTGAAACACTTCAACATAAAGCCCTTAAAACCCAAGAGCTGAGACCTAAAACCAGTCCAACTCCAGACCAGCACTAATGAACAAAACCAAATCATTAAAGAAAGTCAAAAATCATATTTGGACCACTGGGAAAATGAAAGTAAAAAGCAAAGTAAACTAGAATGTTATCGGCTCTAAACAGAGAATATAATCTGTCAGAATATCTCTACACTGTTAAAGATGTAAAGCAGAGACGGATCCTCATCAAATACAGACTGAGTGATCACAGTCTGACAAGACAGACACAGACAAACATGAAGAACGAGTCTGTGTCCACTGTGACACTGCTGAGGTCCAGACAGAGACACACTTTCACAGAGAGAGAGAGAGAGAGAGAGAGAGAGAGAGAGAGAGAGAGAGAGAGAGAGAGAGAGAGAGAGAGAGAGAGAGAGAGAGAGAGAGAGAGAGAGAGAGAGAGAGAGAGAGAGAGAGAGAGAGAGAGACAGAGAGAGAGAGAGAGAGAGAGAGAGAGAGAGAGAGAGAGAGAGAGAGAGAGAGAGAGAGAGAGAGAGAGAGAGACACTTTCTCCTTCACTGTGAGAGAGAAACACTTCAAACAAACATCCATCAGCTGCTGCTTATTTATATTTTACTTTTAACACAAGTCAGTTTTTATATTTACATATAAATATATTATTTTTGGAATTTTTTAATCACCAATAACTTTATTTTTAAATTCCACCTTACTGTTTGTTGTGATTATGTTATTGTTTAGAATGTATGTTATTGTTTTATGTATAATGCTTTGCCGATATTTATATTTACGGATTTGTTTTTGATTTATCTATCTGCTTTCATCCAAAGCAGCTTACATTGCATTTCATTATACATTTTTTTCTTAGTATGTGCAATCATTGAACCCATAACTTTGGCGCTGTTAGTGCCATGTTCTAACCACTGAGCTACAGGAAAGCTGATATTGTAAGTACACACAAAGTAAGAAAAGTAAGTACCTTTGACCTGAACTGAATTGACAACAAAAACAGAGAGAGAGAGAAGAATGAGAGAGAGTAACCTGAGGAAAGGCCTTTGGCTGTGCTCTGAGACTTGTGCATCTCAGTTTCTTTGAAGCTTAGGTCTTCCTGCATAGATTTCAGCTCGTGTGCAGTGACCGCAGACAGATGTTGCATACGATTGATGTTCTGAGGAGGAACAGTCTCATGTCACACGTGAGCCTCTAAACATGCCGTGTTCATATAAGATGAGTTTTACCCTGCTGGAGTGCTCAAGTAAAGCCACGATGCTGCTCTGGACATCTCTGATGCGCTGCAGCTCCACAGATGTGTTCTCTTCAAATGTGTCCAGATACGCTGTAAGAACACACATCACGCACACACACACGTGATCAACACAAGTTGTTTAAAGACAGATGATGTGAGCGTGAAAGGGACACAAACTCACAGTCGATTTCTTCCTCCTTTTTCTGAAGCTCTCTGTACTTCTGTGTTCGTTCCCCTGTACATATAGTAAGAGATTTATTTACGCTTGTCAGTAAGTTTATCGCGGCTATTACGTTTATAAGTAGTCAATCCGTGACGAAACAAATTTACATAACTGAAAACTTCTTATCAGTGCAAGAGGACAATATAAAGGAAATAACGACTGTTAAAGAAAAGGCTGGATTCATGAACTCGGGGTTGGGTTCACTTTAGTTAACGTCACCTTCATGTTCCTCCATGTTAACATCGAGTTGTCGGATCTCTTCCGTAAGATGGCTGATTTTTTCCTGCACATCTGTTAATCTAAAAAAGCAACACTTTAAAAATCTTCAAAATTTACTTCAGTAAATTAATGAACAAACATTAACTGACCAAATAAAAGGCTGAATAGATGAATGAACTCTGAATGTCTTAAATATGATGATGGGAAATTAATTGGACCTTTAATATCTTATTTTGAGCTCATTATAAACTGGTAAGATTAAACAAACCGAAGACGAGATGAAACCGAATAAAAAAAAATACATACTGGCGTTCCATGCTGGCAATTTCCTGGTTGTTGTCTTTTACCTAAAACACGCACAAAAGAGAAATCATAACGAAATCTCAAAACATGATAAATCTTACATCAGTGTGTATGGTAATTGAAAAGTGACCTGTTTAAAGAGACGTTCTCTCTCCTCTTGGGGAGAGCCCATGGTCCTGTCTTCAGCCAGCATGGCATCTCTACGGTTTTCCAGCTCCAACAACTTCTCATGCAGTATGACTGCTTCCTGTTTGACCTGCGAGTGAAGTAACTCCTGTACCCACACACACACACCTCAATCTCACCATGTGCAACTGTTCTACATTATAACATATTCTTGAAGAACAAAAACATGGTCAGGAACCAAAGATCAACTAATGCAACAAAAAAGTTACAAAACTGCATCATCAAACACGCCATCACATCATTAAAGGGCTCATATGATGGTTCTAAAAAGTACATTATTTTGTGTTTTTGGTTTAATGCAATGTGTTTACATGGTTTAAGGGTTTTTTGGCTCTTCATTTTACACATAATGGAGATTATTGTTGCTTCTCTATGTCCCGCCTTTCTGAAATGCATTGATTTTTACAAAGCTCGGCCTGAAAAGCGCGGTGTGCTCTGCCAGCGATCCAGTGCACTGTGATTGGCCAGAATACCGCGAGCGTGTGATGGAAATGTTATGCCTCTTACCAGATTTGTAAAACACCGCGTCTCAACAACATGGCGGCAACAATACAACAGCGAGAACAAAGGTACGCCTTCCTTCTTTGCGTATACATTTGGACGTTTAGGAAACTTTACCACCACATTTGTACGTAAAAATGTGGAGGCGTGTTTAAATGAACCGTTTTAGGAAGGTGTGTCTCAGCCTTAACGTTTACAAAGAATATCTTTTTGAGTTTGAGACTTTGTAACTCTGCAGATCTTATACATGCACAAACAGCTACATAAAACACTAAAGAGAAAGAAAAACAAGAAATCACATCATATGACCCATTTAATAAAACCACCTCTGTAACAGATGATATGTGTGTGTGTGTCCACGTACCGTCTCAAATGTCTCCTTTCTGCTAACCAGAGAGTCTAGTTCTTCTTGAAGAGCATCCAGCTCCTGGATACAGATGAAAAGAGATGTCAATGATTTAACAGGGATTACTGGAATCATCACCAGATGAATGTCTCTGGAGTGCAGCCTGCTAATGTCCTTTCCACAAACAAAACAATGTCAAACATTTCAAAAATCTCTTTTCTTTTCTCTCCTCTACAGGTGTCTAGCACTGTAAAACATTGTAAACTTAGGAAAGCACTTCTTAGTACTATTGTTGATGTGTCGCTTCATTGTCTTCTAATGTTTGTAAGTCGCTTTGGATAAAAGCGTCAGCTAAATGCCTAAATGTTTGTTATTAATATTCCTTAATATACAGAACAATGTTGTCTGTGTGAAGATTTTTCCAATTTTTTTATTTTCTGAGATTTGTTACATATTTCGCCACTTTTGAGTGTTTTTATGGTGAGGGGAAATATCAAACCTGCAATAGTTTTTCATTGGTGGCTTTCATTTTAGAAAACTTGGCCTGTTTATCAGCAGACATCTTTTGAATAATGTCTTCTGCTGCTTGTTTCTCCTGGACTATGTGTTCTTCCACAGCTCGGATCACATCTTCTTTCCTTACAAACACAGAAAGCATATACTGCATTTAAAACAAGCGAATAACTTGCTTTTCAGTAGCAAATAACTACGAGCCCGTGTTACAGTAACGTTAACCAGCAGCCCATTTAACGCACAGCCTCGAGTTTAAGGTGGTACAAAAGTTCTGTTCATAAGTTTACAGAAAAGTACAGGGGTTTTTTATTTAGTACTGCCTTGGATAAGCTATTTCACATAACTGTGTGAAAACTAAAAAAAATTTTGTTTTAAATTTTTTACATTTTGCAGATTCTTCAAGTATCATCATTACTGTACAAAAGATGAGTCATATCGAGCAGTATCCTCAGAGACTAAAGTCCAGTAAACTCGCAGTGAACTCTAATCTTAATAAGTGAAATGATCTGATGTGGTCAATCTTTACCTAGTCTTTATTACATACAGAGCAAAGTTCTGTCACATATTCTGTTTTCTACAATACACACCAGCTTACGGGTAAGTCACATTCAGATCTTTTTTAACAGAAAACAGGCTCATTACCTTTAAATACATAATATATTGGTCATTGCTGACTAATTAAAATGTTTAATAGATTTGAAGTATTTGTTATTGAGAGAGAGAGAGAGAGAGAGAGAGAGAGAGAGAGAGAGAGAGAGAGAGAGAGAGAGAGAGAGAGAGAGAGAGAGAGAGAGAGAGAGAGAGAGAGAGAGAGAGAGAGAGAGAGAGAGAGAGAGAGAGCAATACAAGCAGCAAGACACGGGACACGGGACATCATGCTGATAGAAGAGTGACCCGTTTGCACACAGAGCCTCTTGTGTGACTCTCATGACAGCTCAAGACAAACTTTTAGCTAGAATTCTCCTGTCTCCTATGGAAAGGACGCTGAAGCTGTTGGCGGTGTCGACCTCACAGGTAACAGATCACGATGGCCGGCAGACAGCTGTGGGTGGCGGCTGTGTTACTGACCTCAGGGCTGAGCGCAGAGATGGTGAGTTTTTTATAAATGTAAGTGTCTTAAAATCCAGCATAGTCACATCATCAACTAAAACAACTTTCAGCTGACAATTACATGTTGATAGTAAGTACAATGGTGTGTTGTGCTCCTATAGCTTATAACTGTTGAAGCATTGCGTTTGCAGTCATGAGTTTGATTCCTAGTGAACACACATACTGACCAAACGTACAGTTTGAATGTCACTTTATATAAAAGCATGTGTCAAATTCATAAATGTATATGTCTGCATGTAACTTGTGTTCAGGTGGACATGAAGAACACATGTCTGACCAACATTCCTACGAAAGAAAATACAAATGTCACAGAATTTCTCCTCAACCATAACTCAATTATGATGACAACAGAGGATATAACGACCTTGCAGAAGTATACCAAGCTGAGGGTGCTCGATCTTTCTAACAATCTCATACAGACCCTGCCACCGAGAGCTTTTGACACCCTTACAAACCTGGAGATTCTTAATCTGAAGAACAACAGACTGCAATCTCTTCCCAAAGATATCTTTAAAGGACTTTCTAAATTGAAGACTTTGCTTTTGGAGGACAACCCATGGAACTGTTCCTGCCCACTCATGACTCACATCAAATATCTCTATGACTCTGGTATACCAATAGGTGAGAACAAAAATGTCATTTCTATTTACTTTCTGACCACAGATGCACATGTTTATACTGGATTTCAACTTTTGCCCTTGTTGTGCAGGCAGACAAGTATCTTGTTATAGCCCAGAGAAACTGGCTGGTAAAGCAGTCCTCGATGAAGCATCTTTATGCTTAATTCAGTCAGCAACAAAAGAAACATCTAATGTTACAACAATAAAACCTGCATCAACATCATCATCAATGCCTACCAACAGCAATTACGTTAACACGTCTAGTAAAGGTAAACGCACGCACCCTGTGGCTTCATTAAACTCATATTGTGTGTGACGGCAAAAATAAAATGTTACAGTATGACAAAACATTCTATGTCATGAAACACACAGCTGACATTATGACATATGACAGTGGGACAACATCATGAAAAGAGCTCCATAAGAGTATGACTGACTCTACACTAATTCACTAATCTTTCCCCAGAGTTAACCGGTGGGATGTCAATGGGAAGCAACAGTTGGAAATTTCTGCTTGGGGTTGTAGTTATAACCCTGAGCATTTCAACACTCATCGTATGTGCTGTTAAGTCACCGTCTTGGTACAAACTTCTTTTCAATTATCGCCACCAGAGGCTCCGTGAGGATGTGGAGCCAAATGTCATCAACGCCGGACGCTATTCCAACTTCAGTCTAGACACAGAACAGACGGAGACGAGTATACAAGAGCTGGATGAGAGCATGGAGAACGGGCTAAACTTGCAGCCTTTAGAGGAAGATGATGGCTTCATAGAGGATGGCTACATCGAGTCAGGGGACTACAGAGACTGCACACATGACAATCAATCGCTGAAATAAGATAAGGGGCTGTGCAAAGATGAATGTCTGAAAAATGTAATTTAGTGAGCTTTTGTATCATTGATGAAATGGTGTAAGGCTCATGCTGTCTGCTGCAATTCAACCTACCACCAAAAAAGCCATCAAAAAAAGGAAAAGCAAAGATTGTTAAACCAGACTTGCAACACGTACGTAAGGTTGTGTGTGAAGAACTGTCATTTGCGCAAATTCTATCAACATGAAATTACAGAATCACGTCATGTGCAAAAGGTTTCATGCACTTTATAAAACTCAAACCTTTTCTAGGTTAAGGGTTTTCAATTTCACACTCTTCATCAGTAAAGCATACACAAAGAGCAAATACTCTGTCGCAGATATAACACCAATTTCTCAATATATATTATATGTGTATTACAAATATGTATAAAAGTATTTAATTGGGTTCATAGAGAAGCTCTAGCAAGCTGAACTGGAACACTAGAACAGTTTTACTTTTGTTCTTTCTGAAAAACATCAGCTGATAAGCCCTTACACGTTTCACAGGAACTACACAACACTGAAGTACCCAAAAGCCCAAAACAACAGCACTTACTGTCTTCTCTCTGTAAAAATGACGTCCATGCCTTCAGCCTCTCGGTCATTATGAGCTTTCAGCTAAAGAGATTAAGAAAATTACAATGAGCATTCAAGAATATAAGTATATGAGACATCAAATGCATATTATGTCAGATGATCTCACCATGATGATGTCATTTATCACTTCATCCATCTCAGTGTTTGTGTTCAGCTTGTCAACCAGCTGGTAATGTGACAGACAATGATTACTTGAATAAAAATAATGATTATCCGACTCAAATAGATTCTAAACATAGACGCTTGGCCTTCTATATTAAATACACACTATTTGTAATATTTGTAATTGTGTACCATGTTGTAATCTGCCAGCTGTCCCTGGAGTTCTTTTATTTCTCCAGCTAGGCCTTCTGCTCTGTAAAAACAATTGTAAAACAAGAAAAACATTGAGATGTGGTTAAAACTAAAATAAACCCATGCACTGAACCACTCAATAGTGTCTCAATAGGGGATGAGAAACATATGTAACATTAATTAAATAAATGTCAACTCAAAAAAGACACTGCAGCATAGCAATATTTCTAATGAATCAATTTAGCAGTTTGAATAATTGTATTGTAAATCTTTTTTAATGTTGAAGTATTGCAAATATCTTAAGGCTGTCAGATCTACTAGGCTTATATTATGTTTATTGTCTTCAGTGACCAATCCTTGCATCACTTCATCAAAAACTACAAACCAATAAACATTCATACAACTTAATCATTATGATCCATTGGAAACATTGGCCTACTAACATTGTTCAAAATTGAATCACTTGATATATTTAACACATGGCCTTTTTCTTGCCAGTTAGCAGTTCATTTTAGCTTCGAGTAACAAGTGAGATAGAAAGCAGCATTCTATATGAGTCAAATATTTATACTGTACTTTTTACAAAAAGCAGCATTGTATTATTAATTTCAACAAGTTTCTATTATGAGTGAAATATAATATTCAAATTAATATACAGACTCGAGAGGGACAGTAGGCCAGAAACATCTTTGCTCAGTCAAGTTTATGTTTATTAAAAGTACTACATTTTAAGCTATGTAAATTTGCATGTCCAGTGGGTTTTTCCAGTACTGATCTACCTACAGAAGTTTTTATCATTCATTGGAGAATGTAATGAATCTCTGTATAAATGGGAAAAGTAACTTACCTTTTCTCATAAGAAAGATACACAGAATTCTCCTGATTGAAGGTGTCAGTGTCTTTCTGTAATTTGCTGGATTCTGTTGTCAACTCATTTACTTTACTCCTGTGACAAAAGAACAAACCAAAAGTGTATCATCTGAGGACATACTGAGATTTTAAACATGTAACATGTTAACCCTTTACCGTAGTAACCCTAGGTAATATGATTTATCCAGGATTTGTCTCTGAGGACCTTTAGGAGTGAAAGAAACAGCAAATGTGAGATCTCACGTGATATGAAGAGATGGAGAGTATGAAGGAGACGTAAACAGACCTTTTATTGCCGTCTTCATGCCGCTGAGACCCTGCTGAGTCACGGGACGATCGGCCACTTTAATCTGGGCAGATAAAACACCAGCAGGCAGGGGTCCACTTCTGGTTCCTGGTCTCCCGGTACCCGGTACCATCTGGGACACACGTTTCTTTATTTCTAACATACTATATCGTGTCATTGTGTATGAGAAACAGATTGTTTATTGCAGCATACACATCACAAAAGTGTAAGGACAGTTAGTTTGTGCCATTTCTCACCCCTGTGCCCACTCGAACAGATGTCTGCGGTGGTGCAAATGATCCGCGGCTCATTGGTCGTCCTGAGGACGGTCTCAAACCTGCCATTCTGACATGAAAGTTATGGGACAGCAATCATGTTTTACAAACCAGACAAACTGCACAGATAGTTCTGGTAAAACCTTAAAAGAAAACGTGCACATCAACATTGACGTACGTGATAGCAGTGCTTTAGCATCATAACAGTTGTGTTCTTTATTTCTTCAATTTCGTTCTCAAGCACATTTCTGTGACACTGACAAACACGTTATATAAAAGTATTAGAAAGTAAGTGATAACTTGCCTCTATCGGTAAACAGTCTGTGTCGATTCTATGATGATAGCGGATCGGTTAGCTTTAGCTCCGCTAGCCGGCAAACAAACGCTTGTGCTCAGTGTTGCTCCGCAACCACCTGACTGTTTGCGACATTTCCTGTGAGATCTGCTGCCCTCTGCAGGTCATAAACACTCAACGAAAATCACTGTGTTGTACAAATAATCAAAAAGTACAATTAAATAAAAAAAGGGGTTGTCACTTGCTATTCATGTACATTAGTTTTTACATTTTTGCTGTTTCAAGAAATAGAAATAGAAATAGTATTTTTTTCATCTCTTTGCAAAGGCGAAACATGCCTATGGTCAACTTGTGTTCAATTATTTAAAAATGAATAAAAGTGCTTATATATAAATGAAATAAAGACACATATACTTTGCCACACAATCTCTAAAAACTCCCTCTCTGTCAACGTGTAACTATCTGTCACGGAGTCGAATACGATCCCACACTTCACCCGTTCTGCATCCCCGGACTATTGAACTCAATCTCCCACGATTCATTGCACCCAGCTCACCTGTTCCCCATCACCTGCACTCAGCCCCGCAACCAGCTTCACCTGTTGATGTCATTACCTGGACTCTATTTAATGTGTGTGTTTTCTTTGTGTCATTGTCTGGTATTGTTGTTATTTTGTTGGTGTGACTGACTATTGTATGTTCCTGAGAGCTGTAAGGTTAACTCCGCGAGTGGTTTACCGCTGTTATTTCTGCCTGTTTGATTCCCATCTGAAGTGAGGTTTGTACCTGTTTGATTGCCATCTGAAGTGAGGTTTGTACCTGTTTGATTCCCATCTGAATTGAGGTTTGTACCTGTTTGATTTTCCTCTGAAGTGAGGTTTGTACCTGTTTGATTCCTCTCTGAAGTGAGGTTTGTACCTGTTTGATTCCCATCTGAATTGAGGTTTGTACCTGTTTGATTCCCATCTGAATTGAGGTTTGTACCTGTTTGATTCCCATCTGAAGTGAGGTTTGTACCTGTTTGATTGCCATCTGAAGTGAGGTTTGTACCTGTTTGATTCCTCTCTGAAGTGAGGTTTGTACCTGTTTGATTTTCCTCTGAAGTGAGGTTTGTACCTGTTTGATTCCTCTCTGAAGTGAGGTTTGTACCTGTTTGTTTTTCCTCTGAAGTGAGGTTTGTACCTGTTTGATTCCTCTCTGAAGTGAGTACCTGTTTGATTTTTCTGAAGTGAGGTTTGTACCTGTTTGATTTTCCTCTGAAGTGAGGTTTGTACCTGTTTGATTCCCATCTGAAGTGAGGTTTGTACCTGTTTGATTTTCCTCGGATGAAGTTCAAGTAAAAGACTTTGATCAGTGTTCTCGTGTATGTCTCGTCTGCTGCACGGTAACACTATCGTTATTCATCAGTTAACT
>CM032795.1:22531446-22561264 GCA_019155185.1 Beaufortia kweichowensis
CATGTGTTTGACTCTTCTCTATGCCGTATTTAATATATTGGAATAAAGTATTTAAAGAAGACAAAATAAAGGTAAAATCACACAAAACTAAAACCAAGTAGAAAGAATGTATAAAAATGGATATACACTTTACATGTGTAAACATGCATGTAAGTGAGTGAATTGCAATATATTGATGAACAAATAAGTTTGATCTATAATGTAAATAATGTATAATCAATAATGGTATCAACTAAAATGTTTTAATCAGGACTCAAGATACTTTTACTATTAATCTGTTTCCATATTCCCTTCCCTTTCTTAACAACATATGCACTAATAAGGATCTTTCAAAGAATAAGAATCCAGTTCCAATACTAGAAATATTATCTACAAACACACATATTTCTAGCAAATACACATTACAATGTCTTCTAGCAGTGAGGGTTTGAAATGGTAATTTCCCTCGAAGAGACAAAAGCAGAAATATGTGGATGGTTTATTCAGGACTTTCCGTCTCAACATCTGTGTAATTCGGTTGCTCTGCATTGGTGGACATATCACTTACTGCTTCTTCTAAGATATTTACAATGTGTTTATTGCCTATTATTTTAGCTCTTGCTTTGATGTTGTCCAGGATGGGCTTCAGGGAATAAGCATATTCCATAACACTCCTAGTTTTACCTCCTTCTCCTTCATACACATAGCCACCGGTGTAAATACCTATCAGCTTGCAATCTGCATCAAAAACTGGAGAGCCAGAAGCTTTATGAAAGAAACAAGAGTTAGCAGCTATCTGGTTCTTATGAAACTCCCATTTGTCCTCCAAAGCCCGTTTTGACATAACCTGATAGAACAGAATGTTTTCAGATACGTGTTTATCTTCAGCCTCTTGACGATTCGCTGTGCCAATGACGAAACATGGGTCCATTTTCTTCACCCCACCATCTGGATGGCCTACAATGCAGATCTCACTTCTGTTATCAGGTGTGTTATGTCTGTAATGACTGAGCAGTTTAGGATATTCAGTAATTTCTTTCACTGAACCTTCAAGAAGAGCATAGTCAAGATGGTTGCCCTTGTCATCTTTGCCATAAAAGTAAGATATGAGGTTTGTGATCTGTACACGCTTGATTTCATTCTGGTCCAGGTCTTCAAAACCAAATACAGCAGTGTAATCAGCAGGCTTAAATGCTGTAAGGTTGAATAGACCAATCACATGTGCATTAGTGAGAATAAATCTGTCGAAGAGCAAGAATCCACTTCCAATGGGAGATCCATCCTTTCTGATCTGACATACAGACATAGAGAGAGTCATGATCTTCTTCACTTTCTTCACGTCTGAGAAACTTTGACTGCTTTTATCATATTCTGCTCTGAAGAACTTTGTGACCTCAGAGTGGTTCTTAAGGCTCTTTTGCTTTTTTAGCTTCTGTAGTAAACTTGTACACTGTGCGAGCACAAGTGTCTGAATCATTGATTCGATTGAAGCTATAGATGCCTGAGTGCTTTGTTCTGTAATTTTATGTTCAGTGTTGACAGGGTGCTGTTCAGGATTTTGTTCAAGGTGCTGTTCAGGATGCTGCTCAACACTAGTTTTTTCTACAGCATCAGAAAAAGCTGCATTTGTTGTAGTACTGTCATTGGTTGGACTATCCTGGCTATCTTCCCATTGTCTGTTTTCATTAAGAATTACCTCAAAATTCTTATTTTTATGATTATCTACATACTCTGACATCTGATGAACTGTGTCACTCTCACAGTCAGATAGTGCACACTTTTTCTCGAATATGTTATCAGTGAATCGCCCATCACGCTGAAGAGCAGTTTTAAACCTCTCTCCCTCAAATGCATAAACACAAACATTAAGAATACCTGATGTTGGAAGTGCAAAGTTTCTCATTACATGCCTAATGTTCTTTCCTCCTTTAGTTTTAATATTAAATGCGACAAAGTTTCCACTAAGGGGTAAATCATTTGTTTTTTGTTTTTGTTGTTTTGCTTTATCTGTAATGAACGTTATGTGTAAGATATCAGTTGATTTTAAAAGCTTGCAGGGAAAATCTGTATTTACAGCAGCTGTTTTGTTTTTGCTGATAACAATTTCTTTACCCTGGTTCATCTTTACAATACTTCTAAAAACTACATTTGTATTTAGTGCATCAATCACAGTCATGGATGTACTGCATGAAATTCCATGTTTTTGTCTATTATATTGAAATTTAAAAGAATGTATTTTCCCTTCCGTTTCCTGTAAAAATGAAGAAAAAACAATGCATCAAAGTTATTTTAATAAATATGAATAAATGATTATTAATAAGGTAGCAAGTGTTAAGTGATATACCTGATTCAGATTAGATTTTGAGGGTCTCTCTTTAGGGTCTTTTTGAGGGTCCCTCTCTAGGGTCTGGAAGAATAGCAGCAGTAATGTAAAAATGTGTATACTCTTTGATATAGGGTGAGGTGGGGTAAGATGACCCCCCCATCTTAAATTTTCCTCTTGACCACAAATGATGCCAGACTCAAAACTTGAGCATATTTATAAATTGTGTGTGCACTAATTCATAGTGACATTTCATCTAAGCAAAATTTGTATGTTTATTTGTTCATTGAAGACTTAAGTGCAGAATAATTAACTTAGATTTGAGAAAGAAAATATTTTTCTGTAATGTAAAGTTAGAGTTGCACCTTTGTTGGGGTAAAAATAAGTTAAAGGCCCCCAAACTATTAGGTTACTAGAAATTTTGAAAGATAGAAAAGATAAAAAAGTGAATGAGAATGATTGGGAAGTGTTTGCTTGAGCTTACATACACTTCAGGATGAAATTGATGAAATTATCTTCTAAGTATATGTAAGTCGCTTTGGATAAAAGCATCTGCTAAAGTAAATGTCTGAATGTAAATGTGTTTGGCTGGCTGGTGCCATATCAGCATCTAAAGTTACATCAGGTTCAGTCTTGACTTAAGTAATCTGGTCATCCTGACATCTTGCTTTTTGATGTCACTGAGCACAACAACTCTGAAAAACTGGCTATTAAGTGCTTTTCATTTTATTTCATCCTTGAAATAAAATAAGTAAGCATTTCAGCAAGCATTTCACTTATCTTAGAATAAGTGTTCATAGGTTTTTCCTTTTCTTTTTTGAAAAAATCACTTGTATTAAGAGTATCAAATACAGTCATGGATATTTCATAAGCCAATGAATATGATTCAGAGTTTCAACAAAACCTGAATGCTTTCTTATGCCCTATTATATGTTTGTTATATGAATGATTCACTACAGTATGAGTGCATGTGTTATTGACCTGCTGCTGGCTCCAGGGTCCTTCTTCAATTTCTTTCTTAGGCACTTTATCCATCCTTTTCTAGAAAAAATGTAAACATTAATGTTAGGTTGTACTTAACAGAGGTGGGTAGAGAAGCTAAAAATTTTACTCAAGTAAAAGTACAAGTAACTGTCTTAAATATCACTTGAGTAAAAGTAAAAAGTATGCAATGAAAAAACTACTCAAGTAGCAAGTTACTAGTTACTTTGAATCTGATTATATATCATTAATAATATTACATTCATAATATTGCCATTATTTAATATTATTATTTTATATTATATTTTAATCATGTTATTGTATTATTATCATAAGGAGATACATTTGCAATATACTAATATATTAAATATATTATAGAGTATATTTCATCTATATTCTAATATATTATATTGTAATATATAATATTGACAAACACAGAAGAGGCAAGCATTTCTGTGAATTTAATTTAGTCAAAGTATAAAACTTATTTGGAACATTAGACAACATTAGACAATGTCAAAACAGTTTGGAGAGGTTGGAGTTCACAGTGTGTATAAAATGTAACTAAACTGAGCGCATCTCTTGAGAAAATGTGCAGTGCTTATACAAAATACAAACTGATTTTGGACAAAACTCGTTTTCACGTTGTGAAACACGTGTGTCTGTTGTGAAAAGCTCTTAAACATTCAAACATTCAGTATACAGTGAGCCAGACACCCATCAATGGGTTTTCTTCCTTCTGTTAATCAGGTGA
Organism: Beaufortia kweichowensis; assembly: GCA_019155185.1. Classification (NCBI taxonomy): domain Eukaryota; kingdom Metazoa; phylum Chordata; class Actinopteri; order Cypriniformes; family Gastromyzontidae; genus Beaufortia; species Beaufortia kweichowensis. Next base: position 22,535,484 of record CM032795.1, read on the forward strand.
GATCACTCATAGTGGGAAACTTAGGAACACGCAGAACATAAAACGTTGGATAAAGTGGATATGAATCTATTATCTATCTATCTGTTCAGATGATTCAGTTCTTGCAGTGAACTAAATGAATCATTTAAATGATTCATGACTCTATTCAGACAGGTTTGCCTATTATTCACTCAATGCTTTCAAAAGAATCGACTCAAATGAATCATTCATTGGCGAATGCCCAAGTAAAACAATAAGGCATCCTTAAAATTAACTACGCATTTTCGTGAAACACTAAAATGAAGTAACGAAGGAACGTCACATAATGTAACGAAGTAAAAGTACAGATTTTCATTAGAAATATACTCGAGTAAGAGTAAAAGTACCCACTTTTAGATTTACTTTAAAAGTACATATTTTCCAAAAATCTTACTCAAGTAAATGTAATGAAGTATATGTAGCGCATTACTACCCATCTATTCTCTCTTTACTTTAACATGATGTAAATATGACACTAATCAGAATATATTGTCATCTCTGCTCCTTCAATTGAACTGCAAGATCAACTTCAGTCCAGATACAGTGAGATCTTTATGTCCAATAAAGTACACAGTTAACACAGATTTTTAGTATATTCTAAAATATCTGTTTCATTACATGTTAACAATGTCACTAACCTGTGATGTCTCGTCAACTCCCTGATCCTGGTCCATGACAGCCTGCCCTGTCTGAAATAAATATAAAAATAAATATATACATCTATATATATAAATATAGTGAATAAATATAAAGCCAAATGCATATATGTAAATAAATCATTTTAGTATATTCTAAGATATCTGTTTCATTACATGTTAACAATGTCACTAACCTGTGATGTCTGGCCAGATCTCTGATCCTGCTTCATGACAGCCTGCCCTGTCTGAAATAAATATAAAAATAAATATATACATCTATATATATAAATATAGTGAATAAATATAAAGCCGAATGCATATATGTAAATAAATCATTTTAGTATATTCTAAAATATCTGTTTCATTACATGTTAACAATGTCACTAACCTGTGATGTCTCATCAACTCCTGATCCTAATAATCCATGACAGCCTGCCCTGTCTGAAATAAATATAAAATAAATATATACATCTATTAATATAAATATAGTGAAATAAATATAAAGCCAAATGCATATATGTAAATAAATCATTTTAGTATATTCTAAAATATCTGTTTCATTACATGTTAACAATGTCACTAACCTGTGATGTCTGGCCAGATCTCTGATCCTGCTTCATGACAGCCTGCCCTGTCTGAAATAAATATAAAAATAAATATATACATCTATATATATAAATATAGTGAATAAATATAAAGCCAAAATGCATATATGTAAATAAATCATTTTAGTATATTCTAAGATATCTGTTTCATTACATGTTAACAATGTCACTAACCTGTGATGTCTGGCCAGATCTCTGATCCTGCTTCATGACAGCCTGCCCTGTCTGAAATAAAATATAAAATAAATATATACATCTATATATAAATATAGTGAATAAATATAAAGCCGAATGCATATATGTAAATAAAATCATTTTAGTATATTCTAAAATATCTGTTTCATTACATGTTAACAATGTCACTAACCTGTGATGTCTCAACAACTCCTGATCCTGGTCCATGACAGCCTGCCCTGTCTGAAATAAATATAAAAATAAATATATACATCTATTAATATAAATATAGTGAAATAAATATAAAGCCAAATGCATATATGTAAATAAATCATTTTAGTATATTCTAAAATATCTGTTTCATTACATGTTAACAATGTCACTAACCTGTGATGTCTGGCCAGATCTCTGATCCTGCTTCATGACAGCCTGCCCTGTCTGAAATAAATATAAAAATAAATATATACATCTATATATATAAATATAGTGAATAAATATAAAGCCAAATGCATATATGTAAATAAATCATTTTAGTATATTCTAAGATATCTGTTTCATTACATGTTAACAATGTCACTAACCTGTGATGTCTGGCCAGATCTCTGATCCTGCTTCATGACAGCCTGCCCTGTCTGAAATAAATATAAAATAAATATATACATCTATATATATAAATATAGTGAATAAATATAAAGCCGAATGCATATATGTAAATAAATCATTTTAGTATATTCTAAAATATCTGTTTCATTACATGTTAACAATGTCACTAACCTGTGATGTCTCGTCAACTCCCTGATCCTGGTCCATGACAGCCTGCCCTGTCTGAAATAAATATAAAAATAAATATATACATCTATTAATATAAATATAGTGAAATAAATATAAAGCCAAATGCATATATGTAAATAAATCATTTTAGTATATTCTAAAATATCTGTTTCATTACATGTTAACAATGTCACTAACCTGTGATGTCTGGCCAGATCTCTGATCCTGCTTCATGACAGCCTGCCCTGTCTGAAATAAATATAAAAATAAATATATACATCTATATATATAAATATAGTGAATAAATATAAAGCCAAATGCATATATGTAAATAAATCATTTTAGTATATTCTAAAATATCTGTTTCATTACATGTTAACAATGTCACTAACCTGTGATGTCTGGCCAGATCTCTGATCCTGCTCCATGACCTCAAGGCCCTGTCTGAAATAAATATAAAAATAAATATATACATCTATATATATAAATATAGTGAATAAATATAAAGCCAAATGCATATATGTAAATAAATCATTTTAGTATATTCTAAGATATCTGTTTCATTACATGTTAACAATGTCACTAACCTGTGATGTCTGGCCAGATCTCTGATCCTGCTCCATGACAGCCTGCCCTGTCTGAAATAAATATAAAAATAAATATATACATCTATAAATATAAATATAGTGAATAAATATAAAGCCAAATGCATATAAATCATTTTAGTATATTCTAAAATATCTGTTTCATTACATGTTAACAATGTCACTAACCTGTGATGTCTGGCCAGATCTCTGATCCTGCTTCATGACAGCCTGCCCTGTCTGAAATAAATATAAAAATAAATATATACATCTATAAATATAAATATAGTGAATAAATATAAAGCCAAATGCATATATGTAAATAAATCATTTTAGTATATTCTAAAATATCTGTTTCATTACATGTTAACAATGTCACTAACCTGTGATGTCTCGTCAACTCCCTGATCCTGGTCCATGACAGCCTGCCCTGTCTGAAATAAATATAAAAATAAATATATACATCTATTAATATAAATATAGTGAAATAAATATAAAGCCAAATGCATATATGTAAATAAATCATTTTAGTATATTCTAAAATATCTGTTTCATTACATGTTAACAATGTCACTAACCTGTGATGTCTCGTCAACTCCCTGATCCTGCTCCATGACAGCCTGCCCTGTCTGAAATAAATATAAAAATAAATATATACATCTATATATATAAATATAGTGAATAAATATAAAGCCAAATGCATATATGTAAATAAATCATTTTAGTATATTCTAAAATATCTGTTTCATTACATGTTAACAATGTCACTAACCTGTGATGTCTGGCCAGATCTCTGATCCTGCTCCATGACAGCCTGCCCTGTCTGAAATAAATATAAAAATAAATATATACATCTATAAATATAAATATAGTGAATAAATATAAAGCCAAATGTATATATGTAAATAAATCATTTTATATAAATGTCATCTTTAACACTAGACAATTTATTTAAACTATTTAAACAGCTGTTTATAAATACAAAAAAATCAAGCCGTTTTTCCGAAAAATCGTGCACTGGGTCTGCATCAACCCAATGTGTCAGTGATAGCGTTTTTCCTGTGTATTTGAAAAGGAACTGTACAAATTCAGCAATTGTGATTCTAAAAATAATAACAATTCTTGGAATCATATAAAGAAAAAAGTGTATAGCAAAGACCAGTTGACAAATGTATTTTGTTATCCTTATTAGTTTTCTCTGCCCCCCCCCTGCATCCCCTGACCACACGTCCCTGATTATACACAGCCATCTAAATCCAAAGAAATGGGAAAAGACAACACTGTTACCCACATGACTGAATAATGAAGTTGATCTGTCTGTAGGTTTCATTTTCTTGGGGACTGGCTCTTCAGACATGTTTGTGACTTCTCAGTTTGTCTATGAAGAGAAATGCAAATGAATAACAGATTAACAGTTAGCCTTGAGAAAACTACACAGCTTCTGATAACAGCACAGTTGTCTTTATCAGAATATGTGATGTTAACACAAAGACTGAAAATATATTTTAAATAAATGCATTAAACTGAAGATTATCAGTATGGTATAATTTCCTGTTTGCTTTTATTTCCACATCTGCTCTCAATTCATCCAAACCTTGAATCGAAATCGAAAGTATTGAGATTCAAAACTGTCGCTGATTGAAGTATTGCAACTTGATAATGATAACTAATGCGTCTCTTACCCAACACACGATCAATATTCAGGAAAGCAAACTTTTCACAGTAAAAAAACATTTAAGGTGATGTTTCAAATAATGCAAAGTTTTATAATACACAGAAAAGGAACTCTTTACCTTGTCTAAATTGAATGGAAGTATGAGCCTTTATATGATCTCTTGACTTCTCAACGCTTCTTGTTCAGTGTGTGATACACAACTATTGTCAATCACAGTCACACCCAGTTTACACACCTGGTTATGCTTTTCAAGGAAATCGAAACTTAAAGCAGACTATAAAATGTGACTACAGCTTCTGTACTGCAGCAGCTATTTATTTAATGTGTCCTTTCTAAACTCAAAGTGAAACATCAGTGTTGTTCATTGGATAAAACCTAGACTGGTTAAAAGCATTTTGTACATCTCTAAACAGGTCTCCATATTAGCAATTAGCAAACAAAAAATATTTATTTATCTGATTTCACCTTCCTATAAATAAACACTTGTTTCTGCACTGCTCTATTGTGTTGTCATTGACTGACACATTACAATCATTTGTAATAAATAGTGTTACTGTGCGATACCCCTAAAATATCTGGGACTAACAATGTATTTAAAAAATCTATCCCAATATCTTAAATAGTATTTTGTGTGACAATCTTTGATTCCTTTAAAAATGACAGAGAGGAACAAACACTCGTGCTTTCCAAACACAACATGATGATAACAGCAGCATTAAACATTAAAGATTTACATAATAAATCTTTCTTGTCATCTGCAATTTCATTATATATAAAAAATGTCAGGACTTTGGTTAAAGATAAAGGTTAGGCCTGATGATTTTACATTTTTGCAGTGTAGCATAATTTGTTGTTTTATATATATATTATTAAATATAATTCGGTTTGCTAAAGCCATCAGAATATGTGATGTTAAATTAAAAATATACTTTAAATCATTACAGAGTGGATTAAACACAAGAGTATCAGTATGGTATTTTCCTATCTGGTCTTAATTCATCCATATCCTTGAATTGGAAATCGAAAGTATTGAGATTCAAAACTGTCGCTGATTGAAGTATTGCAACTTGATAATGATAACTAATGCGTCTCTTACCCAACACACGATCAATATTCAGGAAAGCAAACTTTTCACAGTAAAAAAACATTTAAGGTGATGTTTCAAATAATGCAAAGTTTTATAATACACAGAAAAGGAACTCTTTACCTTGTCTAAATTGAATGGAAGTATGAGCCTTTATATGATCTCTTGACTTCTCAACGCTTCTTGTTCAGTGTGTGATACACAACTATTGTCAATCACAGTCACACCCAGTTTACACACCTGGTTATGCTTTTCAAGGAAATCGAAACTTAAAGCAGACTATAAAATGTGACTACAGCTTCTGTACTGCAGCAGCTATTTATTTAATGTGTCCTTTCTAAACTAAAGTGAAACATCAGTGTTGTTCATTGGATAAAACCTAGACTGGTTAAAAGCATTTTGTACATCTCTAAACAGGTCTCCATATTAGCAATTAGCAAACAAAAAATATTTATTTATCTGATTTCACCTTCCCTATAAATAAACACTTGTTTCTGCACTGCTCTATTGTGTTGTCATTGACTGACACATTACAATCATTTGTAATAAATAGTGTTACTGTGCGATACCCCTAAAATATCTGGGACTAACAATGTATTTAAAAAATCTATCCCAATATCTTAAATAGTATTTTGTGTGACAATCTTTGATTCCTTTAAAAATGACAGAGAGGAACAAACACTCGTGCTTTCCAAACACAACATGATGATAACAGCAGCATTAAACATTAAAGATTTACGTAATAGTACAGCAATGAACTGTATACTTTACATGTAACAAAAGACAACAGTTTACAAAAAACTCCATAACTATTCATTACAATGAAAAAGCACCTGTGGAGAATAGTCAAAACTTTTTTATAGAGGAAACAGACTCATAAAGGACAGGAAGACATGCAGTATTGCAGAAAGGAAATGTGGCTTAGAATATGTGTGACATCACCACACACCATTTTAAACAAAGTGATTAGAAAATATAAATATGATTAAAAATGAGACAGAACGCAGGAATGATTGAACAGATGTTTATGAAATAAACAATAAATTGACTTCCAAAGCAAATTTTGATATATGTGATTATTTAACTGGCATGAAATTTACATAATTTCATTACAAGGGTGTAACAGCTCTAGAAAAGCAAGGTTTCAGACCTCATATGGCTACAGATGTGACATAGTCACTTATAAACCCTGAGTTTTTACGCTCTTGCACTTCTCCATCTGTCTCAATCATCTCCTCAGAAGACACATAAGTAAAGTTAGTGAGACTTGCCGTCTGTCCGGCTCCTGTGGTAAGCATGTAGGAAGGCATTAGAAATGACGGTACTGTGACTTTATGATTTATATATGAACAGTTCAGATCCTCTGTGCCGGTCAGCCAGGTGTTCTGTATCACGTCTAAAATCTCAACGTCACACCAATGACAGTCCTCTATCCTCAGAGCATGGATCTTTTTACTCGTCTTGGAAAAAGAAGCAAAAGGAAATGTCCATTTTAGAGCTTTTGGCATTTTCACAATCTGTTAAATAAATTTTGTAATCAGTTCTGTAGAATCCAAAGTGAGAAATCAGTGGATACATTAGTGTAAAACATCAATGATTTACTTCATAAAGATCCTCATCCAGCTCCAGCGCTTTTATGTGAAAAAAACTGTCAGGGGTTTCTCTTATCCTGGAAATGTTTGGGAATAAAACCAACATGAGGAGAAGAAAAATACAGCCAACACTCACAATCACATCACACGACAATTTTTAACAATATAATAAGACTTACGTTTTTCTGCAATAACACAGACAAATCCAACAACCAATCAATACCAGCAGCGGCACTATAATCTTGATTGACAGCAGATAATCTGTAACCAGAAATCTAATTACAATTCCACATTATTAAAGGGATAAAAACATTTTCACACCAAACAAAGAACAGGACACAATGTGTTCATACTTAACTAAAATAAAGGGTTCTTCATCGTGATGCATAGAAGAACCATTCACTCAATGTTTTCTTGTTATTTCTTTCATATCTTTTATTGTCTGAAAACATTTTTTTTACATTGAACCTTTGGATGTTCCTTAATGGATGATGAGTAAATGAACACACTAAAACCAAAACGTACCACTGTCTATAATATAATTTAAAATACATTACGTGAACACATCAGATGCAGTTACAGCATCTACCAGCAGGTGATTATTAGTGATTCAACCAAATCCATTTTTTTATCATTTATTCACCCTCATGTCAATTCAAGCCCGTGTATGACTTGCTTTCTTCTGCAGAACCTAAAAAATATATTGAAGAATGTTGATAGCCAAACAACATTGACTTGAACACAAAACATTCTCAAAATATCTTCTTTTGTATTTTTCTTTTGTACAGGATTTGAATGACATGAGAGTAAACAAATGACAGAATTTTTTGGGTGTAACCACAACATTTCAAAATACTAATTTTCAAGTACAAAGACATTTAAAAACCTTAACATTAAACTAGTTTGTCATTTCATTGTAAATGTGAGACGGTCATTATATTTAAGCGCACAGTTTTTTCTGGTGGTGATGGTGACGGAGGTCTCTGGTCCACAGCCTGCTGATGAACACACGGACAGATGAAATGTGTACGACTGATCTTCCTCAAGCTCACTGAATGTAAAACACTTCATGTGGGACTCGTTTATCATCTGTCTGTGAAAACCTGCAACAATACAGAACTCTTAAATGAAAACCTCCCAGACAGAAGCCTTTGTTTGATCAATTTGTTTATATCATAGATCCTGTATTAGTTTTATTCTATATGAGAAACTTCAATTGTTCTGTATTTTCATTTAAAGATTGCATAACACTTACTGGGAGAAATATCACCATCTAAGTCTTCCTGTACTGTAATCTCATATCCTGTGATGAATCCGGTGTGACTCGGGTCCAACTCATTAAAACTCCATTTCAGGGTAACAGAAGACCAAGTCACGGTTGGATCAGGGTCCAGGACGGGACACTGCATGGGCTCTTCAAAGTTCACAAACACAAACGATGTGTTATATGAGACAAAATATATACAATAATACAGAAGTCTGCATGTGATAAACTTATCAATAATACAGAATTATTACTACGTTTCTTTCTGTAAAGAAAAGTCAAATCACGGACAAGATCTCAATTATTTCTCCAAGACATTAAATGGAGATCTAATAGGAAAGTCTCATGTGTGTCTCAGATATTTCTCTTGAGAAAAAGAGTCACAGATGTCTCTGTTTTGGAAGAGATGACACAAACTGAACTCAGATTATTCAATATTATTGAAGATTTCAAAATGAACTCCCACAAGTTGGTCCTTAAATAAAAACGAACTGAGAACTCCTTAAAATAACATTACAGGAAGATGTGTGTGTGTTTCTTACGCAGTTCTTTTAGGTATCCGATCTGTTTCTCATGAGCTCTGTGTCCTTCAGCATCACACCCATAGATGGTAAACTTGTATCTAACACCCGGTATAAAATCCTCTGTAAAAACATGTTTAATGTGGACTTACAGTTATTAACATGTGGCATCTTACTGTATAGACAGATCCATTCAAATACTGTCTGTGTAGTCATCTTATCAAATATTACAACAGAGCTTTTAAACACAGTTCTGCCATAGTTGGACATACTGTATGTGTATTTTTAGTCCTTGTTATGTTTAGTCCTTTGGTTGGCTTAAAATATTTTTACCTGAACACTGACGTAAAGTTATTTGTGTTAAGACTCTGTTTAGTATTATTATTTTTACTACCAAAATCATTTAAAATTACCAACAGAAGACTGAAAACATCGATAAGTCCGAAAAGTCTGTTATCTCCGATAAGTCTCGGCTGACTTTATGTGACTGTCGTGATGGTGTTGGTATCGATGTGTGTAAGACGTGACATCAAAGCACAGCTTCATACTTGCTTGCAGGGATAAGAAGGTCTGGTTAACTGGGACTTTTCTCCAGCGTAAGGAGGAAGAGACACCCATCATGCACCACTCTATGATGTAGTCACACGTGACGGTAGAATTCCTCATCCAGGAGAGCTGAAATCCCTCTGCGTTACCCATAATCCTCTTCTCAATCAGCACTACCTCTGTAGCGACAGCACAGACTTTAATCTCACGTTATGTCACATTTTCATCATCTCATAAGACGTGTCACCTGTATGTGCTGGAGGAATAGTAATCTGGGACGGCACAGATAAACCGGTTTGAGTGACAGCCGTTACGGTGATGTTACACGATGGACATCAGCTGATTTACATCCACATGCGTCTTGGTGACATTGATGCACACATTTTCTCTGGATCTTTTCTGGCTCTTATTAACACCTCATAGGCTTCGATATCCAGTTTTGGATCAGATTTTGACCTGAGGAATGTACAGGAGGAAATTTGTGTGTAATATTTGTTTTCAACACCGCACTTGTTCAGAGACTCATTTATAAATGTTATGTATTAAGAGCAGTTTTAAGAACTTAAATTTACAGTGTGCCACAGAAGTGTGATGGTGCGATTTGGGTGGTCCCAGATTTGCCTCCAAACATCAACAGTCACCAAATGTTCTGTAGAGAAAACAAAACAGTATTGTTGAAGGGATAGTTCATCCAGAAATATTCTGTCATCATCATTTATTCACCCTCACGTCATTTTAAAATAGTCAATGTTGTTTGACTATATGAGTAACAGTGAAAGTAATATACAGTGCCAGTGAAAAGTTTGGAAACACTTCCTCACCGTTGTTTAGATTTTACACATTTTAGAATAGTAGTTACTGTTGTAACTGTGGGAATTATGTGGTGAATAAAAGCATTCAAAATAAAATGAACACTATGTTATATTTGATCATCTTCAAAAGTATTCACACTTTGTCTTAAATTTGTAAAATCATCCTCTTGACATTTTATCATCGAGCTTCCTTGAGCTCTCTCAACCTGAGAAGCTTTTAAACAACACTGAAAGAATTTCAATCTATGTTGGTCTCTTATTGACTGATTATTATTCATTATTTAGTCCAAGTAATCCATTTCAAAAATATTCATCTAGTATTCTAATTAAAGAAATAATATATTATATTTTTTTGTCTACAAAAGTCATTTCAAACAAACTTTAGATTAAAAGATTTTTTAAGATCTTAAGAAGCATTTTAACTTGTATAACAGTCACGTGACTCTTTTTCTCACCTGTATCAAATGCTCTGGATTTGTCCATTGGCTCCAGTCATTGCCCGGTACAGCGCAGCGCCCCCTGGTGGTGTACATCATGCTGGGCTGCAGTTTTCTCTATCTTAAACGCGTAATGCTGAATTGAATCTAGAACCCTTCTTCTGTAACTCCTGTGACAAACATATACAACATTTTATCTTGGACACCAGCCGGTAGATGATGGTAATTCCTGTTTTTCTCACAAGAAGTTTCACATGCTAACTTGAAACTTCCTCCTGACATCATTTTGATGAGAGTGATATAAGGGTTTAACTCACAATGAGATTGTTTTACCTGTGTAGTTCCTCCTGGCTCCACTTAATCTGACAAATAATTGATAAACCTTTAAATCTTCCATTTAGCTGTAAGTCAATCACAGCATCCAACGCGCCTGCCGTCACTTCACAACGCTCAGGGAATGGCAAAACTGGGATTAAATAGACAAAAAATGTAAATGTAATTTTCTGCATTTATACTCCTACTGCTAGTTTCTATATAACAAAAGCCTGTACTTAAATGTAGGTAATTATGCTCATAAAAAAATCCATCCTAATTTGAGTTTCAGATATTTCAATATTTTAGATATTTGAACTCTAAACCAAGACAAGTAAGAAACAGATTTTTTGCAGTGCAATATTGTAAGAGATATAAACCTGTGTCTGTGATGTTGAATATATAGTTTTCACTGTCTTGACCCAAACTGTTCATCACAAGTAAAGTAATGTTGTAAGTGATTTGCTGTTGGATGACTTGAAACTGCAGGAAACCAGATGTTTTTCTGGACAATTGACAGCCTCAGGAGTCCCTGTTTACAAGAAGAAAACACAAAGCGCAGTGAAAGATGCAGTGATTATTGTGTACTAATAAGACTTAGCTTTAGCATGAATCTAACTGTGAACTGTTGTACCTTTGTGATTATGTCTAACAAATTTCTTATGATCTGTGGATAAACACCAGATAAATTCACCAGGGTTTGCTAGACTGTGATGAAATCAGACTAACCTGATAAGTAATCTTCATGGTGACACCCAGGTTTGAAGCTCTGTGTACTTTCCACATGCATGTTATGGTTCTCAAGTCTTTGGTCTCACATCCGATGTGCTGAGGTTTCTCAGGAGGGACTAAATAAGGTTAAACAGAAATAAAAACCACCACAATCTATTTGTATCAACCTGTTAATCTGCTTAGTAAAAAACATGCTATGAATAAGATAAAATGAGGTTTTGTGACTCCTAAAAAATGTTGCACATTAGATAACAAAATATATTTCATTTAAATAAACATGTTTTTTTTTCCAGCAATACATTTCATGAGTTTGTTTGATTTAAATGATAAAACAAGAGATGTTTCATGTTTGTCAGACTTTAGGTGACAGTAGATTGACTGTCAAACACAATCTTACAGGAATCCGTATGTATTTCACGAGGTGTGATGAGGTTGGATTGTCAGTACTTACAGGTAACAAAATTCAATACTTCTTCAGGGTTGTCCTCATTACAGTAAAAATTTACACCAAATATATTTGTGGCATTGATGTTTTCCAACCTAATGGCTTTGACTCGTGGGCTTATGTCGATGGCTTTATAAGAAGTGTTGTTGAAGAACATATTGGTGATATTAACATCTTCTGAATAAATACAGCAGAACAGCAATGAGGACCCTTCTTTCAGTGTCTGGTAAGCCGGGTACATCTTGACTTGATGCTCATAGACGTTCTCATCACCTACAAAAAATTAATAAAGATGAACCACAAAAAATATCATTGTGAATATATCTAAAAGTTATCACGCACCTGACCACTTCATTCATTGAGCAAGTGTTATTTTAGCAAAATTGCAAAACAAATTGTAAACTCAAATAACATCTGAATTCAGTAACAAGAATAAAGCACCGCTCCAGACATTATTTCCAGGTTGAGTTGGGAAATTCCCAAAATCCGAGTTGTCTGGAACACAACATGCGCATGAAGTATATCTGTATATTTTAAAACCAGTAAAAATGTTATGGTTTACGCTGTGAAGTGTTGTTTTAATCCAGTGATAAAGCTGGTTGAGCAACATGCTGTGAGAAAAACTGCACATTCATATCTGACCGTTGAGATTCTCAAAACATGCATGTCCCAATGAACCACATTAATGGTAAAAAGAGGAACTTTACTTTATAATGCATTACATTGTGCTATATCACAGTTACAAGTCAAATAAAAGAGGGACTAGTACTGCACAAAGTTGTACATACTGCAAATATATTCTTTATGTATAAAATGTATGGAATAAACATATAGATAAGCATAAAATAAAACAAATGTCTGCTGAAAATACCATATACCGAATACCATTATGAACCATCTGCTGTTTACCATTAAAACCAGTACAAAATTTGACCCTTATTCCAATAGTATTCTTTATTAAATCCACTAGAATTTAGAGAGAGTTTTCCTACCATAATGAGTTTTCCATGCGCTCCAGGATTTAAGTGTTGAGTTCTCAGACATGCGTCTTATTCTCACTGAGTGATCTGTGCAATTCAGAGGCATCTGTGACCTCCAGATCAGTGTGTTAACTTCAGCATTTAATGAGATCTGTCAACGCACAGGCAATAATTACTTGTATATGGAATCAAAACACAAACATCAGTGTTAGGATGCTTAGGAAAGTTTAACTCACTCTGTCAATAATCTCCATGTCTTTTCAAAAGTCCAACTTGTATTTTTATATGTTTGATTTCTGTGTTCTTTATTCATATTCATCTGCATCTCTAGCCTCCACATGTCTAAAGCCAGAGAAGTCTGGTAATGTTCGGTTCAGTGATGTTATCTACAGTGAAAAATGATTTAAACATGAAATTCATTAGTAATATAAAGTCCTAATAGAGTTCTCATGTTAAACTGAAAGTTATTAACATTTTATGTGATATATTTTGTTATTTTTATGTGTTAAATTTATAGCTCAACAAAAGTTCCTCTGTGTTTTCCAGTTACATTCATTTCAGTTCAAATGTTTGTTTTTTCCATTTTAGCAGAGACAAAAAGGGATAAGTTTGACTAAAAAACAGTGAAATTATAAAATACATTACAATGTAAGATTAAGTGTGATCAATAAATGACAGAAGAAGCAAGATTGATCATCTGACCTGAAGAATTCCAGCCCTTCACGCGTGTTCAGTGAGGATGAGGAATATAAGCATCTTTGTTGAATATAAAATCATCTTTGTGGATGTACAGGATCTCATGTAGCATTCAGCTCTGATCTTCTGTCAAAGTGCAGCAGGTTACATGTCACTGTCTCCTCCTACTGCTGTCTTTCCTTTGACATTAAGCCTGTTATATTGCATTTACTTTTTATGCATTTGGCAGATACTTTTATAGAGGGTAAATCGTTTTTTTTATTAGTACAGTAAGCAAATAAGTAATAAGAACATAATTTATATGCCCTTAAACTCAATGCTCAATTTTATTAAGCTTTGAATTCTTTATAACCTTTAAACTTTATAATATAAATGTAGAGCTCCATCCAGAGGTCAATCATGGAAATGCTTTCAAAGGTATAGGACACCTGTCAAACCCTTCACAATCACACCAACAGACCATCCACAGAGCTCTAGATTTCACATTTATATTAACTACTTAATATTACATGTAAATGTTTTAATAAATATTTAATATTACATATAATATTGACTTTTTGTATATATATTTAAAATTAAAATTATATTTAATTATATATAATTGTGTATATAATTAAGTATTACATGTTAATATTATGTATAATATTAATGTAAATATTAACATTGATAATACATTTACAATGCATATTTTTATATAACAGCTACATACAGGAAACCATATTTATAATTACTAAATATTATTTAAAAGTGTATCATTAATATTATTTTTTTAACTTGTTATTTTATAAGTTTATTTTAAAGTTTTAATATTTGTTTTAATAATTTATTAATCTACCTCGACCCGTAATTTTATATTACCGTTGTTTTACGTCTGACGTCAGGTAGGCCATCAGATGATTAGCAGGTCAAGATTGTAATGTACGCATGCGCAAACGATTCGAGCGTCATCCAACTTCTAAAGACGAGTATGTCAACTATTTTCACCATCTTTGGATGTTATTTTTTAATGGACATTTTAAGTCTTGACAGCCTCTGATAACTGTGTAAAGTCATCGTATGGAAAAGCGAAGAGTGACGTTTGGACGCTGGTTTTGTCGTCATAAAGGGTGAGTAAATGATGTCTTCAAGAGCAATATTGTGTGGGGACTGTGGATCATGTAAATAGCAAACAAAACACACTCGTGCGATTCTGTGAATATTCACTAGATGTCAGCAATGGTTAGTCAGCGCAAAATGAACAGACTTGCAAGGCTGGTGGAGGACAGGTGTTTTAAAGGACTTACTAGCCTGTGCGCATGCGCAGTAGCTTAACGTGGAGTTCTTGGTCGGAAATAAGTTGTTTTATTGTTGTCTTAAGCGGAGAGGAGACCTTCCATATGGGCTTTGGTATGACCTGGGCTAGACAACCACACAGAGCAGCTTTAGGAAGTGCATAGTAACACCCTGGATCTGAGTTGTTTTCTGGGACAAGCATCCTGAAGGTGTAAAACTGTTATTGTAGGGATACTCACAAATCACAAATGGTGGTAATGATTGTGCATTTATCATTAACACGATTGAGATAAACTTTAGTAAGTCCCGTGGTTATGTACAGTTCTTCTACCTGCTTTTCTTTTATTCATTTTTCTGATCTTCTTAGTGATGGATGGGTGGAGGAATTCAATTAAGTGCAGTAATAATTAAGACAAAGAGGCTGAAGTTTATGCCGTCATTTTTACAGAGATTTAGATAAAGAGGGAGGAAAAACAACAGTGACGTATTGATCAGGCCTCTTGTTCAGGAAATTGATTGTTTTGGAAGGAAAAAGCTCTGGGAGATGGCGGATGAGCTGGAAGCTCTTGGCATGGGCTGCATCTCCCTGCCTTCAAATCAACCAACTTCATAAAGCCACCAAACACAACAGATTTCTCTGGATAGCAGAACTACTTTTTGTTTTTGAAGCTCTTTATGGGTGAATTATGAAAAAATCTCAAAACAAAGTCTTATGATTGTGTATTTAATATCAGGTTGTTTTACGGCATTAATGTGTGTCTTTTTTCACGATTCTCTGATTTCTCTGCGATATATAAATATAGAGAATATGTAAAAATATTTCCATTACATTATAGCTTGAGCTAGACCTTATCACATTTTCTTTAATATTGTTGCAGCCCTAATTTATTTACAGAATCTTGTCTAGAGAAAGGAGAGATTTTGTGGTTTGTATATGTCTGTGTGGGTGTGTTGTTGACGACTTCTCTTTGTCTGTCAGAACACATTACCTGTTTTCTAACCATGTGTTCACATCTATAACCATCAACAGGGGTGTGATGTCAACATACACAATACTGAAAATAGGCTGAATGTCACAAAAACAGCAAAGAATCAAATCAAAGATGTAAGAAATCAGTTTACTTTAACAAAGCCATTACAGACAATTCTATCATTATGGACATGACATTTGCAGTCAAAACTTGAAATGTAAATTCTCAAAGGATGTATTTATTATGTTTTGCTAAAGCCCTGTTGATAGTCCCGACTATCTGAAGTCTATACCACAGGTTATCTGTTGTAAAAAATGGAAATACACATGCATTATGAATGTGATGATAAAGGACACATGTTTTTGTGAGACTTTGTAAAATGCATCAGCCAAAAGCAATAATACACATAAAAATGAAGAAGGCATGACTCCTTATGAGCATTTTAAGGATTATGGACTGTTAATGGACAGATTCAGAACAAGTCATTTTTGGTGTGGATGGTCTGGTTGAATGGATTTTTGTTTTTTTCATCAATTGCTTTTTATTTTAAAAGCAGCATAGCAAAAGCTGTTAAGCTGTTTTAAAAGCCACTTCTGCCCCTTTGCAAGTAAAAGGATCTTTGCTCCTATAATGATAACTCTTCATCAAAATGTGGTAAATGGAAGAAGGAGAAATGCGAGACTCATGTATGTGTCTGAGTCATCCTGTTTGTTTCATCCATCATATTTGAGAGTCCAGATGTGACCCATTGATACCGAGGTTGTTGTCTTATGAACACACACGGGTCTGAGATGATTGATTTGTCCACCTCTGTCTGTGGTTTAAGTTGCATTTCAGATCTTCTCTCCTGCAGAGGAAAAGCATTCAGGATGAGTTATGATTGGAAATTAAAGATGTTTCTTTATTAACAGCAGGTGACTGTCCGAAACAACATCATTAACATGACCATCAGGGGACATTTCAGGAATTATAGCTGTACTTTGTGAGAGTATAAAGATGCTGAGATGTTGTAAAAAGTAATATTTCAAGTCAGTGTTGAGTATGAATAGATACACCTTAAGCAAAAGTGATTGTGCTTTTATAAGTGACTCAAAGTAAAAGTTTAAGAGAAACTGATCCACTTTATATGTAAATGTATTTTATCATTTCAAGAACAAATAAGTAGCATAAATAATGGTCCAGCTAATTATGGTTTGTAATAATTTTGTTATGGTATTAACTCTTTCCAGGCTGTGGATATAAAGTCTGGTTTACTTTTGCAATTTGATCCGCACACTGCCCGTTTACTTAGACAGAAAGAAAAGTAAAAATGACCTTGTTGTTTGATGTGCAGGATGGAACATCGGAAAAATTATGTTGAATGCTTAAAAGTATTTGTCATTTACAATAGTATTATTTCAAAATGAATAGTTTTCAATCCCTGACCTCAGCCCAGAGCATCAACATTGGTGATTTCTGCACAGTTTTGAACAATAGAAAAAAACCTAGTTGTGATTATTAGTAACGATTGTAAATCTTTATACAATATTGATGTCTTGTGTTGCTGTTGTTATGATTTTAATAGAAAAGCAATTGGCCAGTAGATCATTCTATCATCTGGAATGTGCTACTGTTGTAAAACTTTTGCTCACTATTTTTGTTTTGTCAGTAAGTCTATTTAGATCTGATGTATTAGATAAGAAAGCTGTTAACTTTGTTTAAAGATAAGAGTTGTTAGGTTATAGATTACTGGTGTGAAAGGGTCTTTAATATTCACTGAAGATGAAATGTTGATTCTTGGAGCTTGATGGCATCTGTCGTTTTATTTCAATTATAAGGAAAATTAAAGCAAAAGGTTTCTCAATAAATTTTTTTTGTGTTGCACAGAAGAAATAAAATCAGACTTTGCTTAATGTTGCCCTCATCTGGTCAAATGTTATTTTTTTCCTAAATGCTGCTCCATCTGCAGAACATCTTCTAAATGCACCACAATATCTCAAAGCCCTTCATTTACCCTTCCTGCTCACCTCATTCCTGCTGTTTCTCTCCTCATTCTGTTCTCTCTCTCTCTCTCTCTCTCTCTCTCTCTCTCTCTCTCTCTCTCTCTCTCTCTCTCTCTCTCTCTCTCTCTCTCTCTCTCTCTCTCTCTCTCTCTCTCTCTCTCTCTCTCTCTCTCTCTCTCTCTCTCTCTCTCTCTCTCTCTCTCTCTCTCTCTCTCTCTCTCTCTCTCTCTCTCTCTCTCTCTCTCTCTCTTGTATATTCATGACCCTTATGGCCTCCTATCTGACCCCTTCTCCCTGCTCCTCCTCCTCATCCCATCATCCTTCTGCTGTGTCTCTCTTGGACCTCTGGTATTCTCAGTTTTAATTAAATGGCCAGGCGCACACACATACACATGCTGATGATGATATACCTGGCATAAAGGGATAGTTCACCTTCTCTCATTCTGCGTTCTGTGTAACAATGATGTTTAAAAAATGCAAACATTATAACAGTCGTGTGATGACGATCTGTTCACTCCAGTTTCCTGATGTTCAGATTTCATTGTATCTCTCGGATATATGGTGCAGGTTGAATGTCATTATATATAAAACCTTATTGGCTGTTCCGTGTTTGAGGTCAAAACTCAATGGCGTCAGTGGTGACTAATGGCACCATATTTCATCTGACCACACTTAGAGGAGGAAGATACTCAACAAAATAACTGATAACTACAAAAGGGATAGTTTTTTCTCCAAAATGTTTTTCTCAAAAAACATTATTTACTTGCTTCAAACCTGCATGACAGGGCACAAAGATATGTAGAAGGCATTATTTAACCAAATAACGTGACCCTATTGACTTCCACTGTATAAACAAAAACCAAGTCCTGGGTTTTATGGTTCAGATTTCATTACGGCGATGTGGTCACTATTCTCATTGTGTGTATGAAAAGAGAATGCTTAAGATTCCTCGAAGAATTTGACGAAGGTGAAAAATCATGACAGAGTTTTCCTTTTGGGTAAACTATCTCTTTAAAGCCGAGACAGAGGAGGAGAGGAGCCGAATACAGAAGAGTCCAACCCTTGTGTTTATTCTCTGCCGTTGGCTCTAAGCACGCTTACTCTGTTCGCTCCCCTTCTTTCCTGGCTGGCTGCCTCCTCCCACACACACATAAACACACACACACACTGACTCTGAGCTCAGACACCAGAGTTGACGTTTTTGAGGAAGCGGAGGTCGAGAGAGGGACATATGGACTCTCCACACACACGGAAGAAGAGGCACACGGCTGCATCGCTCAGCCTTGATCACGACTGAGGGATGGAGTAGAGAGATGATGAGTTAGGGAGAGTGAGAATCAGTGAGGTGGAGTGGACAGAAGATGATGCTGAACTGAGCCAGAAAGGATTTGAAACCTGGGCATGACAGCTTCCTCAAAGTCGACAACACAACCTCTTTCTAGTCTCTTCTGAAACACAGCGTCCTCTTTCCGCTCTCTCGCTCAGATCGGACCCGGAAGTTTCTGGAGGAAGTAACTTCCACGATGCTCTTTTTGGGTGGGTATACAATTAATATCTGTATATTAGTTTCCGTGTGGAGAGGGTGTTTCTGTGTTAATATTGGTCCACATGGTTTGACAGATTGAAAAGAAGTCAGAGAAGAAACATTGTGTGATGATCTGAGCTGCTGGCTTGACTAAAATGATGAGAGCACCACGAATGGTGCAAAAGTAACACACAGCAGAGTCGGTTTTACCAACCTGCAGCACACTATTATAAGCGTGGCCGGTGAGCATGAGATTTCAGAAGAAGGGGGTTTGTTGGATGTCATCCTGAATTGAGAAGGACATGAAACCTGGAAACTGTGGAGGAGTCATTTCAGATTCTGTAGACTATGTGTCACTGTTGGTAGTTATTGTTATATTAAAGTTTTCAAAGCAAACCTTTCTCAAATGTGTTTTATACAATCCAATATTAACCTTTAATAATCATTTCTGCCGTTGCCATGTACACATGTTGTTTACCAACCACTGTAATCTGTTTTTATTTCTGCATTTATTTGCGACAGAAAGCACAGGTCACTTCGATATGTGTGTGTGTTTGATATATTGTTTATTTGCTCTTGAAAGGATAAAGGAGCCAAACTTGGTGACAAGAGTCAGATTATGGATTTTCTGTTGTGATTTAAAAGCGTGCTGCAGCCACACTTCATTTACTTGTGAAAGCGATCTTGTTGCCTTAGTCCTGATTTCAGATCAACTGGAAGCTCATTCTAACGCATCTGAAATCAAATAATGACTGTTCCACTAATTCTCCTAAAGTCCGTTTTTAACTGAAGTGTCTTAATATTTAGTCCACGGTCTAGGCATGTGTGGTTGTGTAGACTGCTGTTTTGGTTACAGTTAATATCATGTACCTTCTTTTATGGCGGGTGTAAATAGCCAGTGGCGTAGCGTAATTAGTACAAACTAGATAGTCCACTTCGCTAGTCCACTGTCCTAATAAGACATCTACACACCAGCATCCTGGTACACTTCTGGCTCCAGGCAGACCTTAACTTCCCGAGTCTCCCCAGACCTTCCAGCACAATTATCTCTCTGTGTCTCTCTCTCTCTCTCTCTCTCTCTCTCTCTCTCTCTCTCTCTCTCTCTCTCTCTCTCTCGGCTCTCTCTTTTCGCTCTCTCTCGTTGGATCTCTCGTTCATTCTCTGCGTTCTCCTACTGAACTCTCTCTCTCTCTCCTCTCTCTCTCTCTCTCTCTCTCTCTCTCTCTCTCTCTCTCTCTCTCTGTCTGCCTCTCTCTCTCCTCTCTCTCTCTCTCCCTCATGTGCTCATCCAAAACAGTGAGTTTTGGATGCAGAGCCTCAAAGATCCCGTTATAAAAGATCCAGAATTAGATGCTTTACAGTTGGTTATGGTCATTTTTCCCATGAGTCTAAACAGATTAATAGCTTCACCAATTAGGCAGCTGGGCGTGTGTGTGTGCGTGCTGGATGGTCATTACGTGAGACGGCTCCAGTAGGCGGAACCAGATAATTAAACAAAATTGCCAAATAAAACATTTGGTGAGGCATGTTTTTATAATCCCACCAATCAAAATATTAAAGAGTACGTACACAGCCATTGACCCAGGGGTGTGCGGGTTAGATTGATGTACGGGCCAATTAGCCTGCAAATGCCTGTTCTGTGAAATGCCAAGCGTTGTTTATTTTTTGAAGACTGTTATTAAGAATTGTTTTATGTGGCATTACATCACCAAATGAGATGCTTAAGTGCTTTGTGACATCATACTGATTCGATTATATCCCATAATTTATATTATTAAAAGAAACCAGAAGATTCATAAGCTTGCCAGCAAACAATTTTAAAAGGATTAATTCACTAGAATACTGTGTTTTCAGAATAAATAACATTTATAGATGATATTTTGATAATCTTTCCCTGCAGGTAAATGTTGTGGCTCTAATCTTCAAATGTGTGAGTTGATGCAGGTTTTACTCACAGCGACTTATGAAAGCGCACCTGTATTTTAATCGTGTTCTTTCAAACCTCCATTTATTGATATGGCTGTTGCTGTCACATAGTCCCAATCGCTTAACCAGTTAACTAACCTGTTAACCAAAACTTTTACTCTCTTAACATGTGCAATACTTTGTAAACATCATTTTATCGAGATGTTGATATGCATGGCGACAGTAATTGTAGCTAAGTGAAAGCATTGAAAACATCTCAAGACTGTCATCTCTGGCTTGGTGGATTTTGTATTTCTTATGAATAAATTCTTCAGATCTCACACAAAATACAAGCAGTGAGACAATATAATGCATCAGTAGTTTAGCATCATGAAAAATGGGACAAATACTGATTCAACCAGGCAGTGTTTATGGATTATGTAACCGAGTGCGTTTGCTAACACGCAGTGACATCGCACATTAATACACAACTGCACTGAGTCAGATGAGCATTGAATGAAGAAGCTTGTGCATTGCTTTCAATTGTTTACTGCAGTAAAGACATTATAATGGGCTTTACTGGTTTGTCAGTCGTGTAGCACGTTTGAACAGGTCTGCAAATTTACATGTATACATTTGGCTTATGCTTTCATCCAGAATGACCTAAAATGCATTCAATCTACATTTTTACTGGTGCTAGCAACGCCAAGATCATGGGTTTGATCCCTGAGATTCCACATTCTCTGATAAATGTATTGTAAATGCATTTGGATAAACGTGTCTGCCAATGTAAATGTATAACTTCAACTTCATTGTAGTAAAATTGTAAGGGGCTTGTTTGTTGGTGTGAATGTTAATAATATAGTTATCATTATAATCATCTTTATTGTAATAATTCTAGGTGTGACTGGGTGTTACGGTTTCTTTTTGGCTCTTTCTTGCTTCTTGACATGCCGTTTTCCCCCTCTTTTCTTCTCGAGCTCCATTTTAATAAGCTTTATCACATAGTGCTACTGCACACAACTTTAAAACTATCAAAGTGTTATTTGGCCTCGGTTGTCGGCGAACCCTTTTCTGTGCCTGTCAGGGGTTTAATAGGTTGATTTCTCTCTTTCTGCTGCATGTAGGTGTTTCCTGCGAGGTAGCTGAAATAAATGAGTGTTGCTTTACTTTCTCATATACCTCCAATTCTCATTCTTGCCGTACACAAACACATACAATATGTCTGCGATACCATCATCAAACCTGTGGGATTTTATTTTGCATTTGAATTGTAAAATAATGTTCCAGGTTCAAAACAACTTCATTGACAGCATCCACGGTTTGCCAGGATACCAGAAAGACGTGATAGAAATGAATTCGTTTTTTATTATTATTTAACTATTAATCTAGCATGCTGTGAGATGATAGATATGTTCGTATGATATAAGGTAATGCCAAAAATCAAGAGAAACAAAGAACTATAGCACAAAATATTAACTTGCAAAAGATATCAAATTTTAATTAACAACGCTTCGGTCCCATGACCTTCATTAGGTATTTAAAACCCAAGTTTTAAGGTCATGGGGCTGAAACGTTGATTAAATTTAGATTTTGAGATAGATTTTTGAGATAGTGTGCAGGGGTTCTTGGTTTCTATAGATATTTTTACTGGAAAACATGGCAGTGTGATAAATGGTTTTTGCAGTATTTGTTTTCTGTTTTAATCCCGCAGATTGTCTTGAACCCCATAGAAACACATTATAAGTGCATCAGTGTACACACTATTTTATCACAGGCAGAGAGAAGTGACTTAGTGTAGTAATGGACAGCATGTCACAGATGATGCTGATAAAGTTGTTCTGAACGCAAAACATTTCCCATCATGCTCTCTGCTGAGTCGCACACATGACATCTGCTGCTCATGCTGACAAGACTAATGATCTTCCAGAAGACAGAAGCTTCCAGAAATATTTTGATAATGGGGTTCTAAGAAACGTCATGCTGGGTGACCGAATTTTCAGAGTAGTAAAAGACTTCTTTGCGCATTTGATTTTGCAACACAACACCAAAACAATCAAGTTGACAAGCAAGAGACGTTTTATCCAGCACCTTTACACCCTTATACAAAGCCCTCTTCAACACTAAACACAACCTCGCTAGTCGGTATGAGGGTTTCTTATTCCGTCTTCCTTTTCTAGTGTTCCCCGTTTCCACAGTCTTTGTTATGCAAATCACATATGAGCGTGAGTAGGTGGCTACGAGTTTCTTTGTGCTACCGAGTTGAAGCTGCAAAATTATTTCTCACGTAGATAATATCGTCTCATTGTCATGAGAAGTTTTTACACCTCGCACGTCATTTTCAGCAGATTCTCTGAAGCGAATCTAAATCCAAGGTTTCGTTCGGGCCTTATGTCTATGATTTGAATCAGCAGTTTTAAGTGTGATTTTGTTGTGATGTGCAATAAATCAAAGGCAGTTTGCCTTGGGCACCAGGCTTCAAAAGCGTAACAATAATTAATCTGAGCGATTGCTGAATCGTGTCTTATTTAGCAGAACTGGAGAGATTTTTTGCCAGAAGCCATCGTAGTGTTGCGTATGTCCTGTAATCTTCTGCGTTAAGGTGATAGAATTAAAAATGGCTCATTTTAGTTCCTTTAGATGGTTCATCCAAAGGCCTTTCATTCCTGACTGTGCCACAATCACAATCAAACAATTTGTTCCAGTCGATATGCATATAGTAAATGAGATTTAATCCATTAATGAAAGGAAGTGATTTTTTGTTGGTGGACTACTGGTACTATTCTTTCTAGTGTTACTAAAATGTTGGTTTATTTTAACCAATGGTTAGATCAAACATATGGTAGGGTTTGTCTAAATGGACCCATATGAGCTTCGTCCTTCATAGTGAACCCGTTTTTTCCAGGCAAGAAAAGTGGGTGTTTCTCATTATATTATCATATTTAAGCCCAAAGAGAGCCAAGACTGAATGCTGGTCTAAAGGTCTTCCATTCATTTTTGGGAATGTTTGACAGATTGTAAGAGTTTATTTTAGGTCAACTCTTTAAACCTGTGTGCTAATGAGCCTCTAGTTTGTTCACATATCTTAAAGGCTGGATCGATAGATGGGAACATCTTTGAAAGTTTTTCTTTAAGGAGATGGAGTAGAAGTTTGTGTCTGACACACACTGAGAAGAAGTGAACAGTCTTTTGTACCTCATCCCATTGGTCATCTGTACTATTTATTCCCAGGTCTTCCTGTCGTGCATCATGATCTACATTACATCCAGTTGTTGATTGTCAAGTTAAGCATGCCTGTCAACACAAGCAGTTTTCTAACAGCGGACACAAACCGGCCACGCCACTTCACTAAACGCATGCCGCTCACGTGAGGGGTGATTCTCGTTGTTTCTCCCCGCTGTCTTTGCTCTCTTTGGCTTCCTGTCTCTCTTCACTTCAGCATAACCATGCTTCACCAATCCAATCTGACACACTTTTACATAACAATCCTATCTACGGCATGCCCCTTTCCAAATGCAATTCAAAGCTTTCTCCATGAATGAATGACTATAATGCAGTATTAACCGGGAATTTTAGCTGAATATTAGATGTTTGCTGAATAGTGTGCTTTGAAACTGAAATACACTCCTGTCTTTCTGAATGCCTGTAGGGATACATCAATGCCAACCTTAATGAAGGATCCTATTTTTCCTCTTCAAACAGCTTTCATCTGCATTTGTAGCCATCAGCCGCTCGAGTGATACTGTTTATGCTGTGTCATTTATTTATTTTAATTCAAAATGCAAGCTATGGACTGTTTTTCTCTTCAGAAGAATTACAAAGTCCTTATTTTGTGGCTGTACATTATCCTGTTTATTACACGGCTTGCCACATGTATTTTTAATGAATACAAACCATCCACGAGGAGAAATTGTTTCCTATTGGCCAAGGCACAAGATTCATACAAGACAAACACACAGTTCTGTTTAATATAATCTCATTCATGTTATTCATGTCTGATTTCTGTATTACATCTGCCGGATGAGCCTTTGTTTTTAGTTTTGAGCGGTTGTTTTTGTCGCCAGTGCTGTGCGTGTTGCTCATTCAGCTTGTTTTCCTGCAAACGCCCCCACCAATGAGCCGTCCAGCCGTTCCTGCTCTTTCCAGCGCCATCTTTGCTGTCGGCCCTGCCCGACATTAGCTGTCCGCTCGTCCCCGTCCCACTGTCCTGTCCTCGCCGCTAAACACAATGTCACTGTAG